>JAOUQU010436783.1:0-20017 GCA_028566735.1 Ammoglanis amapaensis | reverse complement strand
ATGGTTCATGTTTTTGTCTGGACTGGCTGTAGAAACTTTCTAGTGGGATTGTCGCCCTCTTGTGTTCAATCAATTGCATGTTATGTTGTCATATGACCACTAGGTGGTAGGGGCAGTGTCTCCATATAAGGCCAAAAAAATTTAGGTAGAATGGTGCAGAGAACCAGAAATGTAATGTCCTCATATGAGGAAGCAGGGTCTCTAGATTTTAATGTAAGGCATGATTCTCTCTCTTGGGAAACTGGGCCACATGACAGTGTTTATCTATACTACTACACAAGCTGAAAGCGAAATACCTACATAATATCCTCATTTCAATTTTCACATTATTTTAATTTAGAACACTTTAAAAATACCATTCATCAACAATAAGTAAGCAGACTCATTCATAATTCATAACAATACTATTATTTATACTAATTATACTATTATACTAAGTATACTACTATACTATTATACTAATTATTATTATTGCATAGCTTAAGGTATGAGGTTTAAACAAGTTATACAGTCAGTATACACATTCACATGCTGTGAGTGATACCCACTTCCATCATAAAAACCAGTTCCAATAGCATGAAAAATTAACTTTCGTGATTCCTGTTTAGTCTTGTTCCATTTTTGGAAATCATAACATCTACATATTATATGGTAACTTTCTCACTAAAATCAGTTAACAATTACCATTTGAGGACCAGTATTCAGCCATCTGGTCGACCACAAACATTAGAGTAAATCCCAGGACCAGTGATGCTCCTATGAAGATATTATGACGACAGCCTTTCTCAGTGCATGGCTCAACTGTCAAATTTGAACCCTGCAGGTTTGATTTTACTGGTTCAGCAGAGCAATCTGAATGTACAGAAACAAGAGCTTAGTATCAATCACAAACATACTTTAATGATGCATTATTTAGAAATGTGTTTAATATGAAAAAGATCAAAATGTAAAAGAGCAGAAATTACTGATGTGAGTATGCAAGGCAGAAAACGAGGGCTGTTTCAAAATGTATTACGTACTATGCTCATTATGCCACAAACTAATCCGACAAACGAGGTACAATTGCGACATCTACTAGTGAAATATGGAACTTCTGTTGAATAGTTTAACGTAAAATCCATATTAGGTGTGTTAACCCTAATTGGAGCAACCGAAAGACAGCTACTAAAAAGGTGACCATATTTACTCTGCCATGAAACTTCCAACTAGTGTGGTGCTGGATGGTCACATATTTACATAATATCAACTTTTTTACTGTGAACATTCTTTAGTTCATTTGAGCACAAGTTAGTCCGTATTTAACAATATTTACAAAAAAACTACCTTTTTATTTAGTTATTTTTCTTGTTTCATTTGTTTCAATTATTTATTCAAAATAATTTAAGTTATTTTCTTGTAATTAAATGCTAATATGTATGGTATGTTGCTTTCGATAAAAAGGCGTCTACTAAGAACCCCTGCCCGGAGAATCTTAAAATATAGAATCGTCTCTGTACACAGTATTAATACGCTATAATTGAGTCCCGGGTTCGATTCCCGAGTCGAACCAAAGGTCGGATACGACTGCAAACGGGCCAAATCCATATACAAATACATAACTGTGTTTTGAAAAGCTTTTTATTGCGCATTGTTGTATTCTATCTTGATAGTCTATTATATTACCTCTAGAGGAGTCCAGCAGAAGCTCCACCCCCTCTGGAATGATAATAGCTAGAGCGGTGCCACATAGAAGCCCCGCCCCCAGGACAGCTACGAACTGCAGTTTTTGCTGTTAAAGTGGGGACCAGAGTTTAAAATGTTATTCTGCTATTAGATTTTACAGTGTTTCAGCAAACAACACGCAAAATCACACATTATTGCATGAACTGTTTGGGCCGGCTGTAGCTTAGTACTTACGAAACATGACTAGTAACTGAATGGATTCTGGTTCAAACCTCACTACTGCTAAGTTGCTGCTGTAGGGCTCTTGAGCAAGACCCTTGTTACTCAGACTGTTTACTATAACTAATGTAAGTCGCCTTGGATAAAGGCTGATAATGTAAATGTGTGTATGACATTATTGCTTTACCGTGTCGATTAGGAACACAGCCTGAAGTATGTAAAGTAAAATTGCGAAATAAGAGCTCCATAAGTCCAAAGTCATTTGCTACTCTACCTGTTATTTTGTTTTAATCATTTCAACTTAATAATTTAACTTAATTCTATTTTGTCATCAATGCATGTAAAGTGCACCATGCTCGCTAGCTTTCTAAACAGTATACAAATAGTACCGTATATACTAAGCAATGTGTTTAAAAACGGACAAAATCAACCCTTGTTTAAAAAACGCTAGCATGGATGAGCTCCTACCTGGGAGAAGTTGATCAGTATTGGAATGAGTCCGAGCAGAAAACATCCTATAAACATTGCAAGTGAGATTAAGATAACGGTCACAAATCCTTCCATTTCGCCTTTTCTTGTTACAGCACAAAACCAGTAAATGATAAATATTCTAAATGACTCTTTTAAAACATGCTTATTAAATCTTATTTGTACACACCGTTAATCATGATTTATGTAAGCGTACAATTCTGGAGGATTTTATGGAGGTGGGTGGGGGTAAGGGAGCCCTCGTGATGGACACATGAAGCGTAGTTAAAAAAACTTTCCACGTCGCAATGTAGTACATCAAACAGTATTTACTTCTACTTATAACTAGTGAAAAAACACAGCCTAGCGGTGAAGGTTAGAACTGCAGGACGGATTCAGTAAAAACTAAAGGCTACTCACAAGTGGTTAGCAAAATGTTATGAAGTGAATAAACACTAACACAGCAACACGGTTAGTCAGTTATATCTGCTAGAAATAACATAGATTCCATAGAGTTACATCAAACACTTTCTGTGTGGAATTTGCATATTGCCCATGTGGGTTTTCTCCCACAGTCTAAGAACATGGTAGGTAAGGCAGATTGACGACATCAGATTGTCCATGACTGTGTTGGTGTAACATGTATCGGTTGTTTTTGCAACTTGATTATGTTAATAACTTGTGTAGTGGGTAGAGCTTTGGGCTATGAACCCAAAAATTGGGGGTTCAAAACCAAGCCCTGCTCCCGGGGTGCCGTATATTTGCTGCACTGTAAATGCGTAATGACAAACAAAGCATTTCATTTTATTGATGAATGACTGTCTTTCCTGTCAGGGATATGAAACCCAGGGTTTAAAAACATGATGTTAAAATTCTCAATAAATAATAATAATAAAACACCAGTCTAAACAATTGGTGTTACATCACAACAGCTTCTGACAAACATTAAAAAGCTTAATACTTCAAAAAATGAAAGTACATACATCAGTTAAGTGAAGTGAAGCCATTAGGTATTTATTTGGCTCTTAACATCACGTTTGCCACTTCGTCACATTGAACAGTTATGGATAATTTTGTATCTTCACTATGAGAAACAAAGATTGGATTTTGAATCAGATAACAATGTTAAAAAACTAAAATTTGTAATTTTAGGAACAAAATATGAAATAAAATAATAAATGAATGGGTTGCTGGACTAAATGGTATTTTGTATTTAATTTGATACGTTTACCAAACCTGGTTTGATTGTCAGTTGAAGAACAAAAAAAAATTCGAAGATGGGTTGCAATTGGCCCATGCCTGATCTAAAGGTGATCTAAACCCTGGATGTGTGCAGTTAGATAAGTAGGTGCGAGACCATGGGAAATCGGCATTTTGCAGTTTATCCTGGCTAGGTTATATGCTATGTCAGCAGAGGTTTTAGTAGATGTGAAAAGCTTCTGGATATATATCCAGAAGCTTTTTAAAGACAGTTCATCAGTTTAGCACAGACTAAAAAAGAGAGAATTGCTGAAATCAAGATGTAATAAGATGAAGGCATGACTAAACAAATGCATTGAGAATTGAAATCATCTGAACAAGAACATCTTAGGCCATTAGTGTGCGCATCCCTGTAACGAAAACTCATGTCTGGGAATACAGTAATACAGTGGAGAGGGTTGCCAAATTGCAGTGGTCTTTAGCCAAGCTCTATTTAAAAATCAATCAAACGCAAATAATGAATAATGGTTCAGTCTAATAAGTGTTATATACAGCAGTTAGCACAAATAATGAAATTGTATCAGTCACTAAATTTAGACGTTAAAAATGTATTTATTAATATTGTTAATGCTTAAATGTAGCTGTGTCACCTTTAGCCCCCTACTTCACATGTCTACGAAGCGGCTTATTATTCAACATCGAATGTTCTCGCCACATGAATCAAACAACCAGTCTTTTTGTAAAAAAATATTACACGATACATAAGTTTTACAAACATGAAAAGCGTACAATATGGTGCATCATATTCTTTGTGCATTATTCTTGTGAAGGGCATACCAAATTTTAATGATTTTTTTGATAATATTGAAATTTGAGTATTTGATAATAATCGTATGGGTTACGGTTACTGAAAACAAAAGTACTTTTAAAGTACTTGTAAAATAAAAGTATTGCTAAAACAGATACAGATTAAAATGACATTTTACTATATATTTAAAAAAAATGTGACGCCTAGCTGTATTTATACGGCCTTGGGCTTTGAACCGTCGTCTTAAGTCGCAAAAAAACTGAATCACAATGTAAAAAAATGTCAAGCTCAAACTCACCGCAGTTGTGGTCTCTCTCTAGTGGAAGCACACAGACACCTATACTGTAGACTAAACATGCAAAGGGATGAGCTTTTTTCATGACGAGGGGTTAAATTGTTAAGTTAATTGAGTTTGCCGACATTGTTTTGGCAAAATCTTGCATGCCCTCTAACCAAACATCAACCTTACAAAGTGATTGTTTGTGCTTCTGTCCCAATGTCAATTTTTACTTGCCACGAGCATTTGGACGATTGTTATTGTTGAACCCAATCACATTTTGACATCATTAGACCAAAATGACAACAGTTGATCAACAGTACCTTGGTATTGCGAGGCATCAAACATTATGTTCTCAAATGGATTTGGTCACTGAACTAAGCGTTACCGAGTTCCCCTAAGTTGCAGGTTACAATAGAGATACGTATAGACTAGAAGTCACATAAACACACAGAAGTGGTTGTTCAATGGCACATGACAAGTTATTATACATACGAGCGTTTATACCCACAAATGGTGTTAGTGTTTGTTTCAATAAATTGTTTTAGATGAGGAAATCACTTGACATGCTTTTACTTAAATGCCACACTCAAATGATAAGTTGATAAGTATAAGATATAAGATGGTAGTGCGAGTCTTTTTACTTTTTTCATACATTTCATTCAAAAGCCATTTGAATGCCATTGCTAACTTTTTGTTGCACACGGATAAATATAGTAAAGAAATGCCCACCGCTCCTTTGAGTTTTCGCAGCAAACGCTGATTTTATTGTTCAAATACATGAATGGTTCTAAAGGACATACAAAAATGCTAAAAGGGCATAGCAGTGTTAGCATTTCAGAGCAGTTTAGAAACATTTTGTGCAGTAAAAAGTAGGGTAAAAGAAACCTTTATTAACTACATTTTGTTTTAGCTGTATTCATTCTTAACTACCACAGTTCATTGACAGCACATTACTGTCTACTTACACTTTCATCTTTCTTCTATCCCATTAAGAAACTGTAGTGAATGAAATATTTGCGGAAACAATAGTGCTGCCCTTACACTATATTGCTGAAATGCTACAAAGGTCATGTTTACATTCATTTCATATTACCTGCTGTGCTGAGAAGCCCTAGAAATACAATAATAAATTTAAAGTAAACACCAGAGACAGTATTCCTGATCCAACAGTTAGTGTTAATTTTATGAGGCATATTGTCATGATCATAGTCCATAACATGAAAATAAAAATAGCATCATCACTATTAGGAAATTAGTGGTTTACATAGTTTCCTTTGAAACCGTCAGTACAGAAAGCTTTGCATCACATCACCTTATGTGTAGTCATTAGCTCACACATTACACATGGTTTCAAGACATCAGTGACAGAAAATGGCAATCAAAACATTACACTGTAAACAATTTGAATACAAAGAACATTGTTTCTCTTGGGTTTAAAAAGTCTGACAGGAAAATGATGTAGTTTCAAAAAAACACTGGTGCAGTGGTAAAACAATGCACACACTTAAAAATACCATATGCATCAGTATATTTGTATAAAATGGCATTAGATAATCCAATATTTCAACACAACAGAAATAAAAATAATCAAAACAATAACAATCAAGGCAACCAAAATATCCATGCTGTGTCTGCAAGGCTATGCTAAGCCCAAGATCCAATATAGTTCCATTTGCTGAACATGTAAAAAATGAAAACTAAAATGATTAATTCTGATATACGCATTTTTATATGCCATTTTAGAATCATTTCCTTATTATAGATTTCCTCTATTTTATTCGACTTCTTACTCCACTGCTACAGACCCCTAACCTGACTCTAAAACATGAACATTAGCCAACTGTTTTTCTTCTGCATGAGGCAGATTTACTCATAAATGTTCTGCTCACCCTTATTCTCAATCTCTGTGTATACTGGCCACTGACCAATTAGTAGAGATTACAATTACAGCAGTAATGAGTAGTAATAAACTCAGCCAAGTTCTCCCACAGACATCCAATCATTTCCGTAAATTTGCCATGGCTATTATTGGCAAGAAATCTCAGCCGTGGAATGCTATTCATAGAGTATTTATAGACTTCTATACTAGATTTCCACCTGTTAAAATTTGTGCTGCTTTTCTATGTATAGAAAACATATTTGAAACAGAGTAGAATTAATCAAAAATAACATTTTATCTTTTAATTCTTCTTCTAATCCCACCTTCAATAATACACAGTATCTGCAAAAAAGATTAAACTACAATGATAAGACTAGAGACAGAACATAAATTTGCGAGACAATACACAATAATTATTCTAGAACGTGCAAGGAAATGACAGGATTTTGTGAGAACATCCACCAAGTTACTATCAGATTGTAAATGTATCTCTACCACAGAGGACAACACAGTGTGTTACGGCAGATCACAAATTAAATCTGAGAATATCTGTAAATCTCAAGAACAATAGAAAGTCTCTACAGTGTATGTAGGCATGTGTCCACTTTGCATTTTTTTGCTGCAGGCAAGTGCAATGGTGTTGGGTCACATTACTGGCAAGCAAGTTTCAATTCCTAGCTTGGTTTGACTGCTATAGAGTGAAACTGAAAACCGCACTACTTTGTTACAACTTGGCCAGACTCACCCAAATATCATAAAACACAGTCGCTGATGATGCTTAAAATTTATATTATAGGTATTACTGTTATTGCCCTCTTAAAATGTATTAGAATTTGTATGTACAATGCCTTGGCAAATGTATTCATCTCCCTTGAACCATTCCCCTCCACATTAAACCTACAAACTTAAATATATGTAATTAGGATTTTGTGTGATAGACCAACACAAAGAAGCAAGGATTTCTGAAATGAAAAGTCTAAATAAATTAGGATTTCTAAATAAAAAAGTCAAAAGTGTTTAATGTGCACACATATTCATAAATAAATCCAGTGTGACCAATTGATTACAGAGGTCATATTTATAGGTAGTCATAAAAGAATCTAGTAGTGTGTAATTTATTCTCAGTATCAAAACAACTGTTCTGAGTAAGCCCCCAAGGTTTGTTAGAAAATATTAGTGATTAAACAGCATCATGAAGAACAGACCAGAGGTAAGATTTCGGAGTAGTGTAAAACAAAGTTAGATTATAAAAAATATCCCAAGTTCTGCATATCTTATGAAGCACTGAAGCACTCCACTGTCTGAAAATGGAAGGAAAATGTACGGCACTAAATTGTAAACCTGCCAAGACAAGACCTAATCCATACATGAGTCATCCACCTCAACAGTCAGCAATGTAAGATGCACTGTTAGAAGCTGCGAAATGAGTGGACGTTCACTTTCCAGCAAGTCAATGACTATAGGCTGACAGCCATAACCACAATGGTATAATTTATATTAAAGCTTATTCTTGTGAGCAAATGACCTAATTCCACAAGAGACTCTGTGGCAGGACTGTGAGAATTGTGGTTTAGAAGGCAAACGTTTAAGCCTCTAGCTATGTTAAGCTGGTAGAGACAAAACTTGAAAGACTTGTAGCTGTAATGGCAGTGAAAGGTGGTTCTAAGAAGTAATCACACTTCTTTTAAACTTTACATTTATTTGCTACTTCTTGTTGGTCTTTTACACAAAATTCTAATAACAATGTGAAAAGTTATGATAAAAGGTGATAAATACTTTTGTAAGGCACTAAAACAATCTATTCAAGTTTCAAGGATCTTCGCTTTCTACTGTAACTGCTTTTTTCAGCTCTATTTGTGCAGCAACAAAAAATAAATCAAGGGGCAACATGTGTTACATGCATTTTGTGACCCTCACTTTAACTAGTGATGCATGGATTTTATAAATTGGATTGAATTCAGCATGGCTCTATAAAGTTCTTGATGAAGTCACTGATCTTGCTCAGTGCTTAAGCTTGCTCAGTGTAGTGCAGTATTTAGCGCTTGCATGTTACAGATGACACAAGTACTAAACTGAATATTTTCAATACAATATTCGTTTGACCTTTCCTGAAAAAACAAAACAACTAAATGAACAAAGACCAGTAAAACACAGTTTCTAAACGCGTGAGTGTGTCCAAGAAACTGCTTTATTTTACTCTGTTGATCCAGTGCTACTTAAACTCCTGTTTAAACAAAACGTAGCAATGTATGATGCAGAAATACCAACATTAAAATAGTTCCTCCTGAAAATTAAAAACATTAAGTGTATTATGAACGCCAAAGCTGTGGAATGACTGCTCATTACACTAGACATTCTACCATAGAGAACTGTACGTTAGATCCATTCTTAGGTGATGTCTGTGCGCTGTGAGGGTGCAGCAGATTTTCTGGGTAAACTTGGTTAGTCTTGTGCTCTTGAGTTAGTGTGCAATGAGCTATTGATTCCAACTTAGTCGGAGATGAAATTAGTCAAGGTCTACGAAAATTTGCTAACCACACTCCAAGCCACTTACGAATAGATGAGTGTCCATACTGCACAAGGATCCTGGAGAAGAGCTTTCTTCAGTCCCATTACAGTGGGTTTGGTTTGTTATTATCAAAGTCTCTTTAGATTTATTAAGTGTAGTGTACATCACTGGTGCACCTCATTGTCAATAAGGCTGTCCTCTCCTGATTGGAAATCTGCCTCATTTACAGCTGGGTATGTGCTGCCAGGATCATCGTCCTGCGACCCCTGGCTATCATCCTCGCTGCCTCCAGTACCCGTTTCCTCTTGCAGGACCTGAGCAATGTACTTCTGCTAAGGGGAAGGAGAAAGAGTGGTTGATGAATAAAGCTGAAAACTTGGACAAACATGCACACTTGAAAATGATTTGAAACGTGACGGTACTTTAGTTTAAAAAATAGGACTCAGTTAAGAAAGTTCTTTGGCTTCAAAGAATTGGTCTACCTGCGTTTCTGATGCTGTACAGTGTGTGCCTGTCCTAGTAAAGACAATATATACCATGTACCAAGAGCCATGTAACCCTGAGTCTTCAGATTTTTTTGGTCAATTTCATTCAAGAGAGCTTTGTGCACAGCTTTGTGTGTAGTATTTACACTTGTGTCCAAAATGATCCAACCTCCACTGCAGTGTTACCTATCCAACATTTGTTTTATCTGGTTCATAATCAGATCAAATAAGGACTTGTGTAATACACAAATGCAACTTAAATAGCAACAACATTTGTTTTAAAATACCAACAAATGTTCTTTTTGTGCTTTCTTCATTAACATAATTATTAATTCTTTTAAACATTACAACTCTAAAGAAAAGAGGCTTCAATGTGAACAGAACCATAACCATTAATTAAGCAGGACTGAGACGCTCAGCTGTAAAAGTACTAATTTAGTATATGAATAAAGTAAATTTTGTTTATGTTGATATTTGTTGCTTTTCGCCAATATTTCTCATTTGAACAAAAAGTGGCATTTCAATGAACAGATTATGTTTCAGGTCAAGTGAAATGTCTTTAGTATATTAGTTTTATAATCTAGTATAATAACTCCCTCATTTCCCTGTCTACAGTCTTGATTCTTTCCTTATGGTTCCCCTTAGGGGTCACTAATGAAAAAAATATATAAAACGCTTCATCTGTATCTATGGTTTAGTAATCTGTATGTACTAAAATTTGTCTGGAACAATTTTGTTTTCGCTGCACTACTGAAATTACGAACGCAGACTTCTTGCACATCATGTGAATTGTGCAAGGTGCTCATCATATGAAAACCACAGAAATGTTCCTGTCCTGCTATCATATGTAATTTGGCCTTCCAGTTGGAGTCACTCCAACTAGCAGGAATCATCATCATTCATTTATCATCAAAATGTATGCAAAGTTCTCAATCTGAGAAATGAGCTAATAAAATGCTCCAGCACATTGAATGCTGTGTAAAGAAGCCCAGAATCAGTTCTTTATATGAGAGATTTAATCAATAAACTTGGTACTCTCAGCAATTTTTGCAAATCTTATGCAAAAGTGTTGGAGTGTATGAACCCTAAAAAACAAAATGCTTTTAACAAACTCACTGCAGATCTGGTGGGTGGCGATGTGCCAGGTGGCTGTCCATTTTCTGTCCCATCCACTTCCTGGTTGTCAATCTGGAGAAAACAACCAGTTACGAAAATGATCTGATAACAGCTCAAATTATTATGGCTTCAATTCTGCCTTACCTTGTAATTGTGTGCACTTAGGTACTTAAAATGACCAAACACAACATGAGAAAGGCAGATGATGATAGTGATTATCAGAACCACAAATGTGAACATTGATGTGGGGGCAAGAAATCCTAGAAAAAAAGTATATACATATAAAATGATTATTGCTATAACTAAAAACAAAGCCAATAACAAAAAACTATACAACTAGTATTTCTATTTAACATAGAATTTCACTATTATTACAAACATTATATCTAGATACGTCAGGACATTATTTAGCATATTGTCAAAATGGGGGAAAATACATTCATGGAAAAGCAATAATTAAAATTTAGACCATGAGTATATTCTTAACCTATTACAAAGGAATGTAATGAGATCTGCAATTAAGTACAGAACACTCTAAGAATCTCCACTGTGCATTTAGCACACTGTTTCCAATTTGTTCAAATATATGATTTATAGAGGTTTATAATAATTGATTAAACAGATTTTGGTTGAAAACTACTGAAATGGTGGATTTACATGGGAGCTCAACACACTGTACTTATCTTGGCAGGTGCTAGTCAGCATTTTTCTCAAGCAGCAGGACGTTGGCAGTCGAAAATATGATAAAAAAGCAACAAATTAGAGTATTCTCTCTGAGGTTCTTACCTGTGCGAACAGTGGAAAAAAACAACAGCCAAAATAAGCACAGAATAGGTGCAGCCACCACTTGGTTTACAGCTCCAGAGTGGATCTTCTTATCCAGTTTGGAAGGCAGGTAGGCATAGTACATATTGTACCTGTCCACAAGGTGCTTTAAAAGCATGTACATCAGACCTAGAAAAAAGGGAGCTGTGTGGTTATAATGTCACAAAGGCACAGACACGGTGTATTTAATTCCATGCTTTCAGGTTCTTAAATATAGGAATTCAATGTTGAGTAATTTTTACTCCCGCTGACCAACTAAAATAGATACTTTTGCTTCTTATCTTTTCAAAAAATGTGTAAAAATGTAACCGACTGTAAAAACAAAGCAAATAATAAAATAGTGTTTCATTAAAGCCATCCTGTCCCCTACGTCCTTCTTCCAAGTGTTTCAGGTGCTGACCTGGTCGCTGTCACAAACTGACAACATAATGCCACTGATGGATGCACTACTACTGCATTTTACCTTGGACATGCATGCAATCACTGAAATATGTTAAAAAAATGCAGCACACTGTCTTGCATGAGAAGGATTACATGGATATCACTATATGAGTTTTTTAATCATATCGCTCAGCCCAATTAACCAACACACAGTATGTGTATTTAAAGAGCTTAATCTAGTCCAGGGGTCACCAACCTTTTTGAAAATGAGAGCTACTTTTTGGGTACCAACTAATGCGAAGGGCGACCAGTTTGATACACACTTGTGAAATCATAAGTAGGACAAACAAACTAACAAAGTAGGAAACAAATAAATATCAATATGCAATAAAACAGAACAGGCCCGCGGGCTACTCATGAGGTCCTTGCGGGCGACCACCACGTTGGTGACCCCTGATCTAGTCCAATAGTCTGGATGTGTATTTAAAGATCTTACCAAAAGGAACAATTATAGGGCAAATGATGCTGTAAGCCATGACTACAGTAAAGACATTCATCAACCAGGCATATGCTGCGCCAAATTGGAACTCATATGCTTGATGCTGCAGATAAAAAAATTAAAGAATTAAAGACGTTTCATGTCTAAAAAGTCCAAAACCAAAACTTAAACCTTTTTAAAGCTGTAATACAAAGCATTCTATAAAGAGAATAATATAATTAATAATGATGGGATAAATTCAAACACAACAATGAGTTGCAACAAAACATGTTTTGTGTTTATCATTAAATGTAGAGTGATGGGTAAAATGACAAGTATGAACAATCAAATCCAAATATAAAAATCTGAGGTGCCCAGATCACTTAGTAAATACACTGATAACAAAAAAAGAAATACTAGATGTTTGAAGAAACAACACCTTCTTCACATTGCGTCGTTCAGCAGCTGAGCGGGCTAGGCACAGGCGGATCATGTACATGAGAAGACCAGGAATGCGTAACAAGTCCATTGCATTGCCAATAAATGCAGAAGCAATGACATAGTTAACAAAGAAAGCTCCGTTGTCTGGTAGGAACACACATCTAAACAAACAAAAATAAAAAACAAAAAACATTTTGCATAAAATAAAGTCAAATTGAAAATTGAAACTCCAAAGGTCAGTTTATTTCTGTTGTAGACTGTAATCATTTGGGTTATTCATTATAAGACAAATATAATACAACAGATTAACATTTCAACTTTTATTTCCAGATCAGTTACATCTGTATTTGATAAGGGTTGGGTTTTGCCTGTGCAGAATGTACATTTACAGTGGAGGTAAGTATTTTGTCAGCCACCAATTGTGGTTGATAACCATAAAACCATGATAGCAATTTGTGTGTGTTCACTACATTACCCAGTATAATTTCAATAAAACTTACTCAAATCTTACGGCCGCCTTTTCCAGGAATGTCTTGTCAAATAACCAGCGAAAGAACAGATCCAGACTACATTAGAAAAACAAACACACCAACATTTCTTAAGCGATATGAATCATGCATCATCAGAAAAATATTTCAAATCTGTTAAACATTTAGCAATGACAGTCACCAGTGACAGAAATGAGCACTGTACATAGAAATATCTATATGATTGCATTATTTCCCTAGCTAATCTAACTGACAATGTGTCCCCGTCAAAACTGAACATTTTAGTACAACAGCTGTTTAGTGCCGTCATTTACAATCCAGTGATTTTTAACATTGCAAGGAAAATACCTGCTGAGGCCCAAAGATGGCAGCAGTAAGACCATGAAGATGAGAAAGGTGTAGCACTTGTGCATCGTGGTCCTGTTTTCTCCAGAACTGTTAGGATAAAATTTGCAAATGGCCAGTGTGAGAATGAAAACTGCATTATTTGAACCAATTGTAAGTAAATTGTAAGAACACATACAGTGTAGTTTAAGTAGACAAATGTTATATTAAGTAAGTGTTGTGTGACAACCAACAGCCTGTAAAATTCATGGGAAAATACGTTTAATTTAACCAACCCCCGTAGCAGTTCACAAAAATGATAGTGCTGTGAAGACTGTGAAGACATCCTGGTCATTTTGTCTAACCAACTTCTAATGTAACTAAGCTTTTTAAACTCCTGGTCTTACAACTGGAACTACAATGTAGTAGTTGTTTGCCTCTTCTTCACAATTCAGCATCTCCAACCTTGTGGCATGTCATTGGACTGTGGGAGGAAACCAGAGCACCTGGACGAAACCCAAAGAGTACCAAGAGCACCCCACATGGAGATCAAATCCAGGACTTACTTACTAAGCCACTGTGTCGCTATAATAGGTAATTTGCATGCTGTATATTCGGTTTCACTACCTACTATTGCATACTGCTTTCGCTTACAGTTCAACATGAACTGCAGCCTGTTTTGCAAACAGCATCAGCCAAAACACAACATGACAAAAAATCATCATATTTTATATGATACTTGAATAAAAATGTTAGGACCTAGTGATACTACATGTAATACTTAAAAATACAAAAATAAAATAGCTAAACATTTCTTGAATTTCTAAATCATAGAATTTTACAATTTAACTGTACTAACAGCTGTTTGCATGTGAGTAAATAAATGTTTACCGTGTCCAGTGAGCCTCAAAAAAGGCGGAGTAATAGACAATGGTGGGCAGCAGGGCCGAAAAGGACCACAGGAGCAAAGTAGGAAAGAACTGGGTGATTATAGGATTCTGGCGGACCAGATCAAAAAGTGGAAAAAGAGAAAAAGTTTAAGGTTAAACACAAAATTCATTATTATGAGGTCACTTGGTTACGGTCATGTATACACTTACGTTCAGATACTCCACGGGCTTGGTAACATTAAACTTGTCCATGGTGGAGATGATGATAGCAGGAGTTGTAAGAAAGAAGAGCAAGAGGAAAAGGAAACAGTTGATGACCAAGCAACGGATCCACCATGATATTCCACCTATAGACAGGTGCTCCCTGTGGGAAGGGGGGGAAATGAAATATTACATGCATATCTCTATATGTTTGTGTCTGCTGAATTGCATTGAATTCCACTGGTGCACCTCATTGTACTTAATGACATATTTAACAAGTCAACACCTACGATGTCAAAGATCCTGCAAGAATGCCAGCTAAATGGCATAAACAGTGCTAGTAGTATAAATAAATAAATACTGGTCATTCCAAATGATAGAACCTTCCATCAAAAAAAGGTTCTCAAAAAAAAAGGTTCACAATTCTGGCTTTATTTGAAAAAGAAATGAAGATGAGTGTCAAGTTGTTTAAATCCTTGAACATTCTGGTATTTAATAAATAAAAGCAAGTGTCAAACTTTGGATACAAGGTCATGTGGTCTGTTAAACTCAGATTTCCCCTGTTGTGGAGTAATGAGCACATTAGGGTAAGAAGAGCGGCAAGTAAAATGATGCATGATGCAAGTCTGTGTATTCAGCGCTATGATCTGTTGATGCAGTTGTTCAGGTCGAAGGTTCAGCTGACAACCTAAAAATGGCCAGGTTATTCCATCAATGGATATTTTCTTTCCCGATGGCACAAGCATATTCCAAGATGACAATGCCAGGATTAACCAGGTTGGAATTGTGAAACTGTTCATGCAGCATGAGACATCATTTTCACTCATAGACTGGCGGGACCCGAACCCCATTAACCTTTGTATTATGTTGAGAAAAAAATAAATGTATTATGTTGTGGGTCATTTTGACCCGTATTGTGCAAACCCACTCAAATCAGTCAAAAATGAAGTTAAACCATTAATAACTTTTTTTTAAGTTATACAAACATTTAGAAGAGATGAGAAGAAGAGATTCAAATCCAACACTATTAAAGAACTCTACAACATTTTCAGTGTTCCCCACATGATGGACAGAATGTGACCGTGAGCTTTCTGCAGCTATAGTTCTTGCTAATTTTATGTTACTTTGCACCTGAATTCAAAGAACCTATTGACAATTGGTCAGATGCTCTGCCCTGGACCTTTGCAACAACAGCAGCAGCTGTTTGGGATCGAGCTGGCCTGGCCCGATTCTGGATCTTGGGAGTGACTAGTGCTTTGACTAGTTTCTCCAGGAAAAGTCGATGTGAGTACAGTTTGCTGGCATTCCACTGTTGGTTGATGTCAATTCACAGCACATAGACATTATAAGCAGAAACTTTGACAATGTTGTAGAAAACCACCAAGTCTTGCACTGGTATCTATATGTTGCTGTGATTCACATACATCCTTGATTTTTCTCAGTTGCTGCTCCAGGTGGCGCACCAGTATATACTTACAGGGTCCACGCATAACTGAATTTCGCATCACAGACTGCCCATACTTTGATACCATACTTTGCAAATTTGTTGAGCAGACTCGTCCTCTGAATCCTCCCCATCATGGGAAAATAGACAAGCTGGATCATTAATAGCATTGTCCTCTAACTAAGAAAGATTGTCCATCTCTGAAATCTCTTCCTCGACATCACAATCCCAGTTTATCAGCTGCAACAAAACTTCTTCAGCTGTAAATAGGCTGGAGCTCGATTTTGGTGTATTTCTCCAAAAAGAGCATGAAAAGAGTGACAAGGACCTGGGAGAGAATGTCTCTCTTCTACACATACACCTGCTTCTCATTGACTATTCAGAAGCAGTAAAAACAAAGTATATAAATATGATTATTTTTAGTTTGAACAGCTATTTTGTGTCCGGATCAAAATGACACGCAACATCACCTTTGTATACTAACGCTGTGCAGGCACCCCAAAACACATCAAAGTGTCCAGATTTTACCCAGTGATTCATGAGCCTAGATGAGGAAAAAATCATTAAATTTCATGGGAAAAAATAAGGAAAACTTGCACTTTGGTCAACACAAAAATCAAAATGGGTCAAATTGACCCATAACATAATAAAGGGGTTATGAATATGTGGGATGTGCTGGAGAAGCTTTGTGCAGCAGGTTCATGAGAACGAGACAAGATTTTTAATTATTGAAGCGCCTCAAAAATTACCAATAATTCAGTATTTGTCAGTGTGTTTCTCCATTTTCAAAATAAATTCTCAAAATTGATGTTTCATAAACAGTTGCAAATAAATAAGAAAAAAACTAAACACAAAGTTTTGCATAGCAAACATTTGGCATTAACATGTTCATGCTTGAAATATTGGTCATCCCTCACAAATGCATATTCATTTCATATGATGTATTTCTACAACCCTGGAGCAAACCACTGAACAAATTAGCAATTTGTGTTGAAGCTCAAGGTAAACAACACAAAAAACAGCTTTATGTGAATCATGAGTACAAATGTTACTTTTAACTAACATGTTTGGTTTGTTCTTTCTTGACATGATGTCAGCTGCTGTGATGATTACAATACCTGACTAATCGATCGGCGTTGATAAGTGTATTTACTTATGCACGTAAGATAGTTTGAGTGACTTTTAATGTGGAAAATGATTTTTTATATCTAAGTGTTTTTAAGTTATGTCCTTTCAACTGAGTTGGCTGGTAAGCTTAGATCCAGTGAAACTCATATTAGGTGTACAATAACATTATTAATAATTTAACATTTTACAGAAATGTGCATTTCATATTATTGGGGAATGGTAGGAGGAAGGTCTGTCCCAAAAAGACAATAAAAGCCCATAGAGTAATTGATTCAAGTCCTTCACCCCAAAGGTTTCACTTTTTAAGTTTAGAGAATCTCTGTGGGGGTTGTGTGCATTTAATCAATAAGCATTTACGAGGTAAATCACTGATAATGGAAAAAAACCCGAGCCTGCAAAAAGCTTTCCTGTTAAACACTGGGTTTCTAATTAAAAGAGTGCTATCAATGGGTCAGAAAGGAGGGTTGGGATGGGGCAGTGGGCTTAGTGGTTAAGTTACTGGGGCTAGAGTTCAGAAGTTGGTTGGTTTTAACCCTACTACCACCAAATTGCCACTGCTGGGCCCTTGGGAAATGGCACTTAACCCTCAACCGCTCAGAATAGTGTTCTAATGAAATTGTAAGTAGCTTTGGATTAATACAATCTGCTAAATGCGGAATGTAACTGTACCGTGTGCACCAGTGAGAGCCGCTGTGGTGACCACTAAATGTGAGTGCAGCCAATGAAAGAACAAAAAGAACACTGCTTCTGTTTTAGCCAGTAAGAAACAACAACTGAACCCACTGAACTCGATAGATACAAGTGGTTTGTAACACAACATTGGCCATTTACTATATATATGGTGATAATTCAGAACTCACCAGTAGACATTCTGTGGGTCAGGGGCATAAGTGACTGTCCAGTTGTGTATCTGCAGGAAGCTGCTTTGTAATGAGGTTTTAGGGTTACGTCGACAGTTACAGCCTTGACACTGACATGCATTAAAGTCCTTCAGAATACTGAAAAAGAAGACAAGAGCTATTTATCAAACTATAAACGATGTGAACCGGAAATAAATGTAGAAAGATACAGCATACAAAATAACATACAAAATATCGTGTTACAACATAATTATGTTGTCTCTGCTGTCACATGTTTAAACAAAAACAAATATATTACATAGCTTACATTACACCATACACAAAATGAACCAAAATATTGGGACAGACCATTTAAAATTAATGCATTTCATCTAGAACAATTATAAGTGTAATAACAGAATTACATAATGGACAGTATATGCTTACAACATTGCACAAACAGTTTGGGAAAGGCCCTTTCCTGTTCCAGCATATCTGTGTCCTAGTGCACAAAACAGGGTCTACAAAACACTATGTTTAAAGAATCTCTCACACAGCACAGCGTTATGGCCGTTTACAAAGGTCAGATGTCCAAATACTTTTGGCCACATAGCATATCCTAAGACATGCAGCACACACAACCTATTAAACCTACACTGCTGTCATTGCTTCATTCTGGAATGTAACAAAAGCCATGTCCAGGGGTTTTGTGTTGACATTCTCTCTCTCTTTCTTATAGTCCTCTCTCAGATTGGCCTCCAGCTTTGTGTAGTAACTCACTGCCTCTTCCTGCACAGCAAAGAGATTGAACATGTTATTGTGGTACAGACTCAATAAAAAAGAAAATGAACAAAACAAAAAGAGTTGCTTTATTTGTCACATGTACATTTATAATATGTACAGTGCGATGAAATACTTTCCCCTTATATCACAAGTTGGCTGTATTCTAATCTCAGTTTCCAATCACCATAAGGCATCCATGGAGCAAAGAGGGCTGAGGGCTCAAGGACCCAAAAAGTAGCTGCATAGCCATAATATAATATGATATACACACACAGGCTAGTGTAGATTTAGTATTAGTGTATAGCTAGACCAAATATGTATTAGAACATACTTCTGAATATTCAGCCTTGTTTGCAAGTTATACAGTGGCTCAAATCTCACCTGCTCACAGCCCTTGATAATGCAGCAGCAGAGGTGGCCACAGGGTTTGGGATTGATCATGGTAGTTACATGCTCCCTGGCCTTTAGATCAGTGTAAAACTTCTTGCTGCGTTCTGCCTTTTTCCTGTTAAAAGCAAATTGCTTGGTCAGAGAAATAACCTACCAGCATCAAATTTAAATGTTCACAATTCAAAGATGTTCTAGTGGAAAAGCACTTACCTTTCAGAATCCAGAGACATGAGCCTGGCTACATCATAACAGATTCGGGCCTCCAGAACCACGCAGTTTTCATATGCCTGTCTATGTGTGCAAAGGGAAAAAACAGTGGAAAAAGGAAATGCAGTTATTAAATTAATTAATTTAAAAAGGAAATACCATTAAAGAGAACAGAAAGCTAAATGTATTATTTGATGACTGGCTGATAAGTTCAGCAATAGGAAAGTGTACATGTAATTACTAGCTTGCAAGTGCAGCATGTATGGCTGAGCCATCCTGGAGGAGCTTTGTAACTGAATAGATGACAGCAGATACAGCCACAAGCAAAATGTAAAACTAAAGAAGTAGCAGTCAAGAGACATAAAAGAGTAATTTCCCCACTGTTGCCCCTATTGTAGTTGGTGTCACCTTCATTTGAAGAAAAGAGGATTACGCGACTACTTACGTGTCCTAAGGGAATAATAGCCCTAAGATTGAACTAAGATTGAGTTATAGTACAGTGGAACCTCGGTTAACGAACGCCCCTGATAGCGTCCAATTCGGATAACAACCAACCATTTCACTAAAAATTT
>JAOUQU010436674.1:0-20030 GCA_028566735.1 Ammoglanis amapaensis | reverse complement strand
GGAAACCCACGCTGACACGGGGAGAACATGCAAACTCCGCACAGAAAGTCCCCAGCCCGACCCGGGGATCGAACCCGAGACTTCTTACTGTAAGGTGACAGTGTTATAACCACTCAGCCACCGATCCTAAACCAAAAACGTGTTTGGAACTGTGGTGAACATTAAAACTTCTGTCATGCACCGGATGTAATCAAATTCCGTCTATGTAAATAAAATGAGAAAATCAGCGAGACGCATCTGCTGAACCGAATCGTTCCATTTTACTATCGGCCTGCTATTCGGTTGAATAAGAACCCAAAATGTCTAACAGTTATGAGCATGATTCTGTGTGGGTGTGTGCGGTGAAATGCATATCGTTTCAGTATTTGTGTTCCTTTGTGGTTTGTCTTAAAAGGTCTGAGACCAGAAGACAATGGAAACACGCTGAGCCTCGACTCTGTGCAAACTAAAACTCTTTTTATGGCTGTGTGAGGGATCACGTTACAGTTTAAAACTCCGGGCCCGGCACTATCTGCCAGTGTCTATACACACATGACTGGTGGGAACACTGTCCATAGACAGCGCCGTGATGGACTGCTGTTTCGTCCAGGCTTCTGACAAGAACATGTTTCACCCCGAGAGTGTTCAAAATATATATTTCTAGTCACATCTAACAGTCGTGTAATGTGGTGTGCGTGCTGCTCTTCTCCCGGAACTTGAAAACACATGGGTTCTCAGTTTAACCCACATGTTACATCTTACGCAGTAATTTAGTGTCAATGACACCATCATGCCAGGATCTAGCCAAGGACCAAATAGGATCCATGCATCTGCTGAAATACTAGACAGATTTATACGTACACGCATTACAAACACGAAGCAAGCGATCCTCAACATCCAAAGTGTGTATCCAAAGCCATTAAAGAAATGTAACGTGAATCCTTTATACGTATAAGCCGTTGTACTAATTACAGATATGGTTATGTCGAAGAACAAGGTGGCTAAATGAAAGATCGTAAAATCACAGACAGAATAGAAAGCTTTAAACAATTTTAACTTAATTTTTACTTTTAAACAAGTATTTTTATATCACTAAGGCATTCAACATCCAAGGAATGGATGTACAGGCATGACTAGGATGTGTCTGATTAGTTAGAACAAATGCAATGTAATAAATTGTACTGGAACAAACTGCATGGAAAGAGACGACACGATATAAAGAGTGACTTGAAATTAGGGTTGATAGTACATTTTTTTTTATATCCTGCCGGAATCGGAACGCTCCGGATGCCTGAAGCACTATTCCTGCCGGAACCGGAATCGGTAACTGGATGGTTGGTGCTTAGATCTATTCGGTAATAACACCATATTATAGCAACTCTGGAGAATTCGAGATAGGTCACAAATCGCCTACCAAGACCAAACTAATAACTAAACAAACTAATTCGTATTTTGTTCAAGTCAAAGTCAACATTATTTATATATAGTTGTGTTTTTATATAGCACTTTTTACAACACACATCGTCTCAAAGCAACTAAAGCAAAATACAGAAGCAACAGATACACAAACTTCTCAACACAAACTGAACTGATCATATGACGATTAACGACCCCAAATTATCCGACTGAATATCCGACTTGGAGGCTTCATTTCCGACTGAAATCGGATTGGATCGGATAACTTATAATTGGTCAGATATTCGGGGGGATCACGGAACCGGATTGAGTCAAAGGTCCTCGTTCAGGGGCCAATCAGTGGCAACCAGGTTACAGGAATCATGGAGTAAGCACTTTAATCATAGTAAACACAACATGTCAAAACTATGAGACAGTGAGACGATGTAATATCCTGTTTTTTTTAGACGTATTACGCCATGGGCTCCAAAATAAAAAGGTTTTACTACGATCGTCTCGATAAACAGATACCAGACAAACTGTGAGAGCGCCTCTAAAAATCTCTTCTGTACAAGAATGAAATCGATGAAATTCTTAAGAGGCACTGATGCAGGAAGTCGTCCACGGCCGAAACAAAAGACTGAACAGTTCGACTGTAATTACAGCGGCTGTATTCAAAGGGTCAACTCATGAGAGGTCAATGTGGTCAGTATTTCTGGAGCAGTGCAGATTGTTACTGTACAGATGTTTGTAATGGAATGAAGCATCTGCAGCTGCACAAGCATCAAGCTAAAAAAAGGAGCTTACATTTCACCAATGGCATTTTATTCGAACTTCAATCTATTAAACAACATCAAGTATACGGTTTTACCAGCTCCAGGTCCTTTCTGTGCGGGGTTTTGTATGTTCTCCCGTGGTTTGTGGTTTGGGCGTGGGTTTACTCCAGGTGCTCCGGTTTCCTTTAACAGTCCAAAAACATGCATGAAGTGAGTCAGAGAAACAAAATCGTTCGTGTGTGTCTTGTGAGATTAAACAATTTGTTGTCGTGGGTTTATAGAATAAAGGAACTAAAGCTATCGCTGTTACCACGGCAACCTTTGCCCTAAATTCTGCATTTCGGACCACACCTGTATTGAGACTTTTATTGCAGAAGCTTTTATTTTTATTTTCTCTGTTTCCAAAAAAGTTCCACAAGTGGAAACCATGGCAACTTTAAACATGATTTACTGTGTTTGACTGGTGGCAGCTTGAATACAATAGTAACCGGACTGGGAGGTGGAAAACCGAATTCTCTCACACAGCTTACTGACACACAGGTTATAGAGTTCGAGCCCTGGAGTAAACGTTATAACAGTGATTATGAACAGATGCTACATACTCACAGGTGAAAACAAACAAGTAAACATCCATTTTCACTTCCTTATGACCTGCAACACCAAGCCGACAATAAACGCTGCCATCGATAAGACACCCGTGACACCGCACCAAACCGTTCCTTCCGTTAACTGCTAATGTTCATGGGGTTTAAAAGCAAATATAAACAAAAATAAAACTCACCCTGTTGACATTTAATCAGTGTTGTTCGAACTTCACCTACCGCAGGCAAAATCCCACTAACGTTCCTGAGAGAACGAGCGAGCGTACTTCAGCAGACCCGACAACCTTCAACTACGAATAGGGGGCACACGAATTATTTAACAAGTTCGTAAGAGAGATTTTAAATTGTTGTACGCATTAAGTACATTTATCTGTTCAGTATTGTCCCGAGTATTTTAGCCTATATTTTGTTTACCGTGAATATCCCGGTTCTACATGTCCACGGTGAGAATCCCCCCCCTTCTAGCGTTTAGTGGTACAGTCCATTCATAGTGGCTGGCACTAGAACAGTTGATTGACAGCAACAGTTACACCAGCCTAGCGGTCAAGCTAATATTAGCATAGTGTAATTACATTATACTACATAAATTGTTAATAAATGGTACAATTCTCGATTATTTTGTCACTCTTATTTCGATTTCGACCGATTTCTGGCTGTGAATATGTATACAAAATATATAAATCGCCAATATACAGCTTTGTGAGGGCTCTCTGTTCAAACTGTTAAAAATCAGGCTATGGCTATGTTGAAAATGGTTTATTCAATTCTAATTATAAAGTTGAATAGTTGGTCCACAATTGTCTGTTTATCCGTAGTCCTCTTTGTTGTAATGTCTAAGTAATGAATTTGAATCCCGGGGACTCTTTGTTGAGTTGGCATGTTCTCTCCATGTCAGGGTGGTTTTCTTCTGGATTCTCTGGTTTCTTCTCTCAGTCCAAAGACATGCAGTCAGGTTAATTTTAATTAGAGAATATGAGAGAGAAAGTGAGTGTATGTTTGACTCGGGTTAGGGTTAGGCCTGCAAGCAACTGGCAACCTGTTCAGGTGTTTAGTGTATTCGCACGATTAGTGTACCCTCATTCATCATCTTTCAGCTGCACCCGACTAAGAGGGTCGACACATCTTCAGATCGGCCCAAGTTTCACAAGCACATCTTTATTTTTTGTTTTTTATGAATCTCATTTTACTCCTGCCCTCTTATAAATAAGTAATAAATAAGTCGGCCATATCATCCTTCACTAACTGGTGCTGTAAGTGTATGTTTAGGGGAAAAGTGTTAACAGCCTCATTGACTGCTAAACAAGGTACATGTGTATGACTACAGATTGTCATGTCCTAATCTTTCCTAATTTGTTCCTGAATATTCTGTCTTTGAACATCCAGGCACTGCCTAGTTTGAAACTCTTTTAGTTTTTAATACTGAAGGCTGTGCATTAGTGAAACCCACGTCGTGTCATGTGATTTCCTGTTAGTTGCAATGCTGAGTGCTTGACTGAAAGGGTTCACAGCATCCTGCATTTTCACCACACAGATCTGCCCATGCAAATGTCAGCTTGTGTGTGAATTGTGCAGGATTTCGGTTCGTACGAGCTTCTATTTGGTAACATTTCTTGTAAGAAATTCAGAAATAATGGAAGAAGAACTCGAGTCAGACGACCTACAGCAATGTTTATCAGGTTTGTGTTTGGAGTCTGTGCATATGAGTTTGTTGTGTTTGTTTGCCTAATTTGGATATTTTGTTTAGGTTTTCTGAAAGTAATACTGAATTAAATGTTGCATCTACTGTGTGTCATTGTTGTATTCTGGCTTTGATTTCCTGTCTTGTGAATAATGTATGAGGTTGTGTTGTTTGTTCACATGTGTCGTTTCCTTGCACTTGTTACGGAAAAACATCGAGGCTATACTCGTGTCTAAAACATACAAGTGTTAAATATCAATAATCTGTTTACATTTAACTGTTTACACGCCGGTTTTGTTCCATTCTTTAGATTCTTTATAGTATTTATAATAATAATAACAATGTAATATGGGTAAAAATGTCCTTAATATCCTGTATTTGTATTGTCTTGTAATGATTTGGTGTAATTAATATAAAATGACAAAAGCAATAAGAAACAAAGTTTTAAACAGTACAACTTAAATATTTGTAAAATCCTGGTAAATCTGTGAACGTATCGTTTACAATATTTGTTTTTTTTTGCACTTCCAGAGAGCAGTGTGGATGAACCGGAGGACCCGGAGGACTCAGAAGACTCGGATGATGAGTATTATGACATCTATGAGTTGCTTAGTACAATGCGCAGAAACAAGTACCAGGTTCAAGCAGAGGGCACTGAGGGTCCTGGAAATGAGCCATCATCTTTTTACAAAGACTGGAACCCTACTCAACCACTGAAGATGCTGCCTCTCAGTATGAAAGAGAAGAGAAACCTCAGGTGTGTGTGCTTGTCCTGCCAAATTCATCCAGTGTATAAATTATACCCAGTGTTCTTTTGCAGAAAATTCATATTCTACTTAAAAATATAACTGGTCTAATGTAAGTGATGCACAACTGGTTCCTGGAGTTAAAATCTTCTAAGAAAGTCCCTGATTATATGGGACTAGAAAGGTTCCTTAACTGATATGTAATCCATTAAGGTGATGCAGTGTTTTGCTGTAGTGATTGTAGTGGATGTAGTGTTTTAGTGTTGTTTTGCGTCGATGACACAATAGATTAGCTACTTCAAAACACTGGTTAGCCTGTATTTCTGTAATTCCTATTCAGAGACAGACGACATGAAGACAGATGCACGATTACTTATTGGCAATCATGGAAGCGGAGTCAGGAAATTGCTCGGAGGCGATTGAGAGAGCACATGAGTAGCGTCATTTCAAGATCACTGTTGTGGAAAAGCACCCTCAATAAAATAGAAGGTGAGACACAAAGTAAAGCAGTTCTGGAGTCCAAAACTTGGAGTGTTTATATGAGTAGTAGAGACCCACCAATGTTTGGAACGTAACCGTGTGTTTAAGTAAAAACCTTGTTCTCTTTGTTTCAGGTAGATTTGGTGTGGGAGTGAAGGCGTATTTTAAGTTCCTTAGATACCTGTTCTGTCTAAACCTCCTGAGCTGTGTCATCATGTGCGGTGTGATCATACCATTCCTGTATAACAGACCAACAGACCAATACTTCAGTAAGTATTTTTTATTAACTGGCATTTTTTAAATTATAATAAACTAATTTAAAGCTTTCCCTTCTCTTTCCGTTCCCTTTAAAGCTTTACCTTCAAAAGTCGATAAGACAACGCCTTGGACGTTACTTATGGACGTGTTTCTAGGATCTGTAAGTTTATTTTCTTTAGAAATGGTCGAGTTTAGAATCGTCACGTGTTTTTTTTTTGTTGTTGTTATTCGTTTCCATTCTGTTTCACAGGGTTTTATGCAACATTCGCCAATATTCTATGGTTTCTACACAAACCATTCCATGACAGAGACTTACAAAGAGTGTTTCAATGCACCCCTGATATACTGCTTTGGCATAGTCACCATACTCTTCATCAGTCTTGTCATGATAGTTCACAGGTCAGAGCATGTTGACCTTTTTTTTTATCTAAAGTTTTGTCTCACATTGTAAGCCATCATCGGGTGACTTTGAGTGCTGAGCGTGATGGGACTTACAGTTTAACGTAAAAGTTATAAAAAAAATACAAGATATTTTAAAATGTGTCTGATCTTTAGTGTTTGTTGTTTTGTAGGACCGTTTTAGGTTATAAAGACATTTGGCTTACAGGAAGTTCTTTTCGAATGAATATGAGTTTTAAGGTGTTCTGTGGTTGGGATTTCTGTGTACGAGATCATCAGGTAGCCATCCTGAAGCAAAGCCTGATCAGAAACGAACTCAAGGTGAGTTTGTTTGCTAGTGTCGTTACTTTTTGACACTAATGTGCATTCGGGTCCAAGGGATTCGACTTCTGTGTTTACACGCAAACTTTTTTTGTGTGTTGTTGTGATTATAGATGGACCTGGAGGAGCAGAATTATCAGAAAAAAGTTTTGAATCGCTCGCTGAAGCAGTGGATTTTTCTTTACTTCTTGCGCACTATGATTAACTTTGTGGTGTTAGTTCTGCTCTGTGGTGCCATGTGTCTTATCTATTATGCTACTGATCTATCACGGGTAAGCACTAAAGCAACAAGAAGCAATAAATGATTTTAATGATTTGACGTTCTGGATGTACATCTGATTTGCAAAAGGTTCTGGGTTTGACAAGGACATGGACACCCACCTCTCTTTTCTTTTTCAGGACCTTAAATATACAAAGGCTTTGAACCTTCTGATGGGATATCTTCCACCCATCACGATGACAGTACTTAACTTTATTCTTCCACATATGTTCTCTGCGATCTCAAAGTTCGAGGATTACTCTCTTGCTACACAACTTAATCTTATGTTAGTTCGGTATGTCACACTTTGTTCAAACTTTTATCATGTTTTTTAGCACAGTTTATAGTGTACAATGTTTATGTTCTGTAAACATTCAAATGTTTAACAATTTACAAATCTAGTTGCAGAATACATTTGATTATTTGATTATTTATGCATTACCATCTTTAAATGATTATTGATTCGTGTCCATTATAATGTATTATCATAAACACTCTATACAAACTACAACTGATCTTACAAACAGGAGTATCACACTGAAACTTGGAAGTTTAGCCATCTACCTCTTCTTCCTCATCACTCAGATCAAACCCAACACGGTGAGTCTTTACCGAGTTAATCAGGTTCGTTTTATATTCATATACTTTCTATTTTATTTCTATATTTTTATTTCTATTATATTTTACATTTGCTAGCCCATTGCTGTTACAATAATGGGACTAATAAAGGGTTATCTTCCCTTATTAACAAATAATTTAGTTTGTAATAATAATTGTGTTTGTGTTTCTTCAGTGTGTAGAGACGGAGTTTGGAAAAGAAATGTACAAACTTACTATCTTTCAACTCTTGGCGTGTTTGTTCAACACCTTCTTCATTGCTTTTCCCAGAAAGTACGATTTATTCAATTTATAATCCTGGAAGAAGTTATTAACGTAGATGTTGTTGTATATGTTGTGGACTGACTTATGATGTTACTTGTGGTAGAAATGGAACAGCCAATTAAAAATAAGTGATATAATAAAAAATATATAATCATGATTTGTTTTTTCTGGGTATTCTGGTTTCCTCCCACAGTCCAAAGTCAGGTTAAATGAAGATGCTAAAATAGTAAAGCCTAAATAGGATGAAGTGGTGGTAAAACTAGATGATGGATGGAAAGATAAACAAGTGTAATGCACCACATGTGTTTAATTTAAAGCTTTACAGTCCTTATTTTGTATATTTTGTGCTACAGGCTGTTGGTGGAAAATTGTTCGTCCTCTAATTTGGCTAGAAAAACAAAGAAGCAGGAGTTTGAGATTCCCATGAGTGTTTTGGATCTGGTGTACAGTCAGACCGTGACCTGGGTGGGAGTTTTCTACTGTCCAGTCCTGCCAGCCATCAGTGTGTTTAAGTTACTGGTCGTGTTCTATGTAATGAGGGTAAGTGCCGAACAGAACGCTCGTTTTAACTCAGCATGCTTGTTTGATGGTGAGAGGATTGTTCTGACTGGTTTCAGTTTAAAGTGGTGCGGTGTTGTGATCCGGCTCGGAGAATGTTCCGGATATCCAGCTCTTCGGTCCTGTTTCATTTCATGCTTTTATTGGGACTGATCATGTCTACTGTTGTGCTGGGGGTTAGCTTCCAAAAGTTAGTATCCACATGTACACAAACAGCATTTTACATTCATCTTGATTAGAAACGATGTAGATCTTGGGCGGTACGGCACTTGGGATTAGTGATCAGCACTGTCGCCTCACAGCGAGAAGCCCCGGGTTCGATTCCTGGATGTTCTCCACGTGTCTGTGTTTTCTCTGGACATTTTGGTTTCCATCCACCATGCAAAGACATGTAGTCAGGTTAATTAGAGGCACGTACTTAAATTGTCGTATGCATGTTTTTAGACTTTCAGAGGAAACCAGAGTTCTTGGAAGAAACCCACACAGAACCCGAGACTTCTTGCAGCGAGGTGACCGTGCTGACCACCGTGCCGCCCCTGAATATTAGCCTAATAGCTTTCTTTTTGTAAATATGAATCAATACTTATATTCATTTCTATATTATAATAATTATATATTAAAATTATATTATATAGATGCTGTAATCATTCATATATTATAATCATTCCTATATAATAAATTGAATATTATGTTTGACAGGTTCGTCATTATAGGATCTTTAAAACAAGTTTATAATCCCATTTAACTTTACAAATGTTATTTTTTTAATAACGCATACCCCATCTTGCCCCCCCCCCTTTTTTAGATTAGTCTCTGGTCACTGTGGGCCGTTTCAGAGCAACCAGACTGTGTACAGCGTGACGAGGTTGTGTGTTAGCACCCTCCCAACCTCCGCCCAGAAAGCCATCCACTACACCACATCTGAAGCTTTCGCATTTATTGTTATTTTGGCTGAAATGTAAGTCCACGGTTCGGTTTGTTTGCATAGACGGATGCGATTGTTGTAAACGTACAATCTATAAGAATCATTATTTGACAATGAGAAAGAGTTTAGGTTACAGTGTTTGCTTAGTCGGTGTGGCTTTGGGCTATGAAACAGAAGGTTGTGGGTTCGAATTATGCCTCTTAATGGCCATTAATGATCTTGGATGCGGTCGAGCTTTGCAGAAAAGCTGGAATATGTGAGGAAATACCAATTAAAACGTAATTGGTAAATATTTCTGGTAATAAGTATGTAAGTAAATACATCACTAAACAAATACTGAGCTTTATATTAATTATGATTTAATTTGAAGAGCAACTTTACTGTTATTACTGGGGCAGCCGTGGCCTGGTGGTTAGAGAACTGGGCTGATTGGAAGGTCGCTGGTTCCAGTAGTTACACTATACAGTCTGAGCAACTGAGGGTTATGAGTGTCGCTCAAGGGCCCAACGGTAGCAACCCGTTTAATGGTTTAATGGTTTAAACTCAACACTACAGAGCTTTTCTGTTTTACAGTATTGCCCTGACGTCCTACGTGTCTCGTTCACAAGCTAATCGCAAGGACATCGAGAGACTGAAGGACATGCTGGTCATGGTTAGTTTGTTTATTTGTTTATTGTGATTTGTATTATCATGTTTTACACACTGGTTACGATCATAACATGAAACGGTTGTTCATTACACAATTTATATTTATTTACAACTCATGGACAATTGAGTATTTCTCATAATATTGTTGGACTGTGGGAGGATTCCGGAGCACTCGGAGTAAACCCACGCACATAGACACATGGAAGACATTTAAACTCCATACAGACCAGACCTGGAGATCGAACCCAGGACCTTCTTGCTATTAGGCGTCAGTATTACTCATTTAGTTTCTGTTCCGTCTGTCATTGTTAGTGAGACTTCTGCAAATTATTCTGTATTTCGTAATAGTATTTTTATTACTATTCTGTAATACAAATGTAATTACTTTTAATCACAATCATTTTCATGTTTGTTTGTTTTTTATAGTCATGCCGGGACAAGCGTTTCCTGGTAAACCATCACGACACAATTCTGAGGCAGAAGAAGAAAAAACCCATCAGGGATTGAGAGGGGCCTCAAGGGGCCTCCAAGAAACACCATGACTAAAATAAAAGAATGCATTGGTACTTTAGTGACTATGTATGTGCACTATCGATTAGTATAAACTAAAAGAAAAAATAAACGGATCAATGATGTACTGTATATAATTGTGGCAGCTGTATCCTGGGGGTTTAATAACTGGGCTTGAAAGGTTCCTGGTTCGATTCCTAGAGTCATCAGGTCATGATTGAAGTACCCCTGAGCAAGGTACAGAACCCCTAACTTGTCCCCCCACTGCACCAAACATGTGTGTTCACTGCTGCCCCCTAGTGCGTGTTCACTTGTATGTGTAAATGTGTGTTTCACTACACAGATCGAGTTAAATGTGCAGCAACAATTCCTAAGTGTGTAAAAGCACCAAAAATGGTGAAAAAAAGAATGAAAGAGTAAGAATATGTTTTAGTATAAAGTAAACGGTTCTGAATCTATTACACAATACACCGCCGGACTGCACATTTAAACCTCATTATCATGAGTCACAAGGCAGGGAGGAGCAGTGTTGCATTTATTAAACGCACACACACACATACACACACACATGCAAGCAAGAAAATACACACATGCGTGTGTTTTTACTTCTACAAGTTAAATCAGCAATTGGAATGGAAGCAGAGGAGTAAAACTACCAGAAATGAGAGACAGTCTGGTGTTACTCCTGATTTCAGTTTTACGTGAGTTTTTTGTTTGTTTATTTGTTTTATGAAATTAATTAAATTCCAAATTGTAGTAATATTAATGTTGTTTGATTTTCTGTTCTAGTTTTGTCTGTATATGACACCAGAACTGGTAAATCTTCTTTGTTCTTTATGCTGTACATTAAAGTTTTATCGACACATTGTACGATGTCATTTTAACTCCAGTTAATGTGTTTGTGTTGTGTGTAAATGTCTCGAGTAACAATGTCGCCCTAACACAACAAGCTACTGAGTTCGATCCCCAGTCCGGGTGTCTACGTTTGATTTATAATTCTGCGTCTCCTCTATGCAAGTCAAAATCTTTTCCTGTGCACCGCAAAGTTATTTACGGGCACAACACTAGAGGGCGTCAAGTTTCTGAGCGGCTCTGTCATGTTTGTGTTTACTTGTTGGTTTCTAGCACTGACTGAGAAAGATTAAACGATATTAAACAACAAAGGACAGTGATGGTTTGGTAATTAAGGTGATACGATAGAAATCAGAAAGTTGCAGGTTTAAGCTTCACTAACATCAAGTGGCCACTGTTGGGCCCTTGAGCAAGGACCTTGTGTCAAAGACCACATCCAGTCAGGTAAACTGTAGACGATAAATTGCCTTAAAGGTGAATGGTTCAGTTTTCCAAACAAATTTAAATAAAAAAAAGTTTATTAACTGATAAGTTTAAGAGAAAAGGCTAAGAATAATAAAAAAGAAAAGGCCAGGACTGAGATATGCAGAGATGAAATCACACTACAAACTTATTTAATAACGTGAACGGCTTGAATCTGAAATGTTTTCTTCTACAGGTGGATCAACATTTAAGCCGGAGCTGACTGGGCCCAGTATGGCCTACGTAAAATCTATAATAATATTTGAATGTAAGGCGTCTCTGTCAACGTCACCTCCCATCTATGATCTGGTAAAGGACGATGGTGTGATACTCGCCACACGAGACGATCCACGACAGGACCAGCCTATTCAATTCTATCTGAAAGCCGACCTGGATTCGGATGGTGTGTATTTTTGTAGGGTGACAACACGAGGACAAAAGAGCTTCAGCAACCCAGTGCGTTTACAAGTAGTCAGTAAGTTACGTAAATGTTTTTATTTTCTTATTTTCAGCTCCAAGAAAGCACATAAAAACCATTTTTTAAAATGCATTTTCTTTTTTCTTTTAGTTCCTGTACAAGGAGCTCACATAGTTCCAGAACCCGACCCGCCGGTCCTGTACGAGAGAGCGGGATTTATTTTGCGATGTGACGTCAGAAAAGGTTCACATCTGGATTACGATTGGTACCATAACAAGCAGGAAATGACGTCGTCATCATCCCTTTACCAGGTCTCAGAAAACATGATAAGAGTCGACAACGCAAGTGAAAGGCATGCTGGGACTTATTCTTGCGTGGCCAAAAACAGGATGGCCAATAACACCAGATACTCCAGCAGCATGCCGGTTACGGTAGATGTAAAAAGTAAATATTGTTTATATGCAATCTTAAAATGTTAGTTCAAATCAAATTCAAATCAAATTCGAGATCATAGTTGTTGTTCATGATAAGTGGTAAATAGATTAGGATCATTTTTTATCAAATGAAACACATTTTGTTTATTTATATGATGATTCTTGACCCGTCTGATCTGTCACAGAATACCTGTCAGTACCAAGACTGTCATTCAGGCTTTACCATCAGGGTTCAGGCTACCACGCTAACATCAGCTGCTTGACGGCACATGGTAGTCCCCCGGTGAAGTTTCAGCTGCTGATGGATGGCAGGATTATTGCTGTGCAGCAGGTGGATTTGCTCGAAGCTTGGTTTTCTTTGCCGGTGACTCTCGGGGTGGATATGGGTACAGTGCAGTGTATCGTCGAAAACCAGGTCCAGAAGCTGCTCAGTAACAAAGTGAACATAAAAGTGGGTGAGTAACTTTCATAACGTCACAATTTAAGGACACGCTGTGCAAAAAACAGGTCACCCAAACAGGTCGCCATTCTGGTGCGTGGTACAGAGAGTCTGTCTCTCTCTCTCTCTCTCTCTCACACACACACACACACACACGAGGACAATTGTAGTAACTCCAATTAACCTCATACCACCACTGTGGTATCTGGAATACCTTATACAATACGTCAAAATATAATTGTGTGTGTGTGTGTGTGTTGCTTTGAGATCTTTATAGTTGAAATTGAATCAATCATGGCCCCCATTAAGATAAAGAACTCATTACAAAAGAGTAAACGAGACTTGTACCTGTCCCCATCAGCTCCAGTCGAGGGAACGGCGCGTCTTCTGGTCAAATATCTTCAAAGTGCAGAATCTATGGTCACATCCGGCCTGCTTCAGTGTCTGATTACCAGAGGAACTTTCCCAGTGTTCTCCTGGTGCTTTAACGGATCACCCCTGCCAGCAGAGGCGAATTACGCCTTTACATATCAGGGCAACATTCTCATTCTTACGCACCTCAGCAGTGAGAACGTGGGGTATTACAGCTGCCGGGTGAGGGACAGTTTTAACCCCAACTCATCCTGGGTGGAGAGTGAGATGGTCTTGGTTGAGATGAAAGGTGAGACCATCTTGTTTTACATTCCATACACAACATGCAAGGTTAGAGCAGATTGAGGAGCATCAAATTATAGTTTGGTTTTTAAATAGACGTGTTAATTATCAGAGACTAGACTATCAAAACAAGTCGGCAAAATTTACTCTTAAATGATAGAAACAGTTTATTATAAAATACACACATTGAGCTCACAGATGTCCAGGTAACTGTATAATAATAAAACAAGATTACAAGATGTTCTTTATGATCTGAATATCCTTGTCGCTCGGAGTGACGCTGTCTATTCAGTGTTAGGAGATGTTCTGTACGGTTCCTTGTACGGCTACAGATTTATTTTTCACCCATCCGAATGTTTACCAGATTTCGAGTTGGTATCGCTGGAGATCATTGCGATAGTGTTCTGCTGTTTCCTGTTTGTGATGAATATCGGAGGTGCCTGTTGTTTGCTAAGGATCATGAACCACGAACGTTTAACGACCAGCCACCAACGTACGTAACTTATCATGATTCATCCACGACTGATGCTAAACACTTTAAACGCACGATTCCAAAGTGCAAATGAAAGCAGAAAGCTAAGATAAAATAAATAAATAGATTGTCTATTACTGTATTTTACTTGCAATCAGCACACAGAAGCAAGAATTATATTTTAAAAGGATTTTGTCTTTAAACACGGTTCCCCCGACAGTCCAGACTGTTTGAACCGATCTTTGTTAAGACATGATTTTCTTTTCTTTTGTAGATACTGAAGACCGCCATGGACACAACAGGTATATAAGATAACAAATTATAGCAATATTGTATTATAGTTGTACAAATATACCTTTAGGATATAGTCTCCTTTCATTTCAGGACAGAGAGACTTCAGTCTATAGTCAATTCTGTCCTTGTACCACAGACAAAAGACACGGATACTGTTATAATGGAAGTTGAAGTCTAGACTGAGGTAACGTCATCATTAACATTTGATCTACTATTGTATTACTGCATTATTAACATGACTTTAATAATCCACAAAGATATTTAGGTCCACTTGTAGTGCATGTAAATGTTTAACTGAACTCTAAATAATGAGCAAATACAGCATCCATTTTTTTAAAATATAGTTTTTAAAATGTATTATAAATTATTATTAATCATCAGAAGAATACTGCTTAGCTTAAACTTCACCTACTACATTTACTCATCTGTCCTTCTTCTATTTTCACAGAGTCTAAATCAACAAGATCCAGCGTTTTAATACATGGAAATACAGCCATGAACATTCGTGATGCAACAAATCATCAGATTCTGCTGAATCTCCGTTACTGTGATCAATGTTACCTTTACTTGAATAATGTTGAAATAAACTTGTTACACTCATTTCAATTCAGTTTTGTTATAACAATCCAAAATAAGTAACCAGGATGGACTCGGTGGAAACTGTTCAGACCGTTTCGTGGCTGTTAATAACTTTACATTATATAAGCATCATTATCGCTTTTATTGTCTTTCAGGCGTAAAGACTGAAAATAAAAATGCTAACTGCTAAAACTAAGCTGTTATCTAGCTGGGTGCACATGTACATGTAGTAGAGAGATGTAAATAGGGTGTGTCCTATCTAAGTCCTGCCAGTGTGAAGAGGGCTTTCTATGTCTATACACATGTACAAGAGTTTATCAGACTATTTGTTAGTCTTACTGTGCTGCTATTAATACTTCCATACTTACTTATAACATAATAATATAATCCCAAATCAACGCCCTTGTTGGACCAGAATGACGTTTCCTCTGCTGCTCGTTTTAGGTAAAAGTATTAAACATTTGTTAGATAATTATGATTATTTATGTACTTTATGCAGGCCAGACTTTAATAACAGAATGTTTTGTAGGTTTTTGTGGCTTGTGGCAGCAAACAGGTACGTGAGAGTGTTGTAAATAACAGAATATACACTGTTCATGTTAATGATTGAAATTCTACCTGTATTTAGTGCCAATGCAATCAGATCAGTGTTGCAGATGTTCAACTGTATTGTAATCGTAATGCACTTATTACGTTTTACGTTATTTTCACATTTCAGATGCTGTGGCATTAGTTAAACCAGTGATATCAGGTCCATCCGTGGCTCTGGTTAATTCAGCTGAAGACTTTTACTGCAGGTTGGATGAGATCCCATTAAACATTTCTATCCTGTACCAGCTTTTTAAAGAAGATGATCAGACTAAACCCATATCTGAATACAGCGCTCACAGTGAGCAGGAGGCAAAGTTTGTTATTGTTGCCCGTCGTGTGTATGATGGAAAGTTACAATGCAAAGCGAGTGGACAGAACGATACAAGGATTGCACCCTCGTTCAGTGACTGGCACAGCTTCCAGGTCTTAGGTGGGTAACACACAGAACTAAGATGTGGTACGAATGATTTCTGCATTAATGACACAGAGTAGTTAGATGTAATAATTGTCAAAAACTTTTATTTTCATTCCAAACTTTGCTAAGAAACGTCTGTTCCCTTTACTCTTAGGAATCATTATTAGATCAGACAGTACTTGACATGACATGCCAACCATCCATCCATCCTTTAACTACTTTTACCAGTGCTTAATCCTATTTAGGGTCATGATGGGACACACACTTGGTAAATACACTAAACACCTGAACAGGTAACTAGTCTGTTACACATTTACATACACAGGACCAGTTCAGTATCTTCAATTAACTTTATTGCATGTGTTTGGACTGTGTAAGAAATAATAATAATAATAGGTTATAGGCATTTATATAGCGCCGTTCACAGTCCCAAGGACGCTTAAAAACTCGGAGTATCTAGAAAAAACCTGTGCAGACACTGGGAGAACATGCAAACACCACATAGTAATAGATTAAAGATAAAATGTATACCATAATTGTGAGCAAAATAGTAGTTAAATTGTTTTAGGTTGTGTTTGTTTACCTTCTGTGTTTGTATGTGTGTGAACATCCTGCAAAAATGTGTGAAATTTCAGTGCCTGTAGAAGGTGCACACATCTTCTCAGCCCCATCGACAGAAGACCTCTGGGAGGGAGACAGTTTAACTCTCAAGTGTAACCTCAGTAAAGGGACATATGTCAAAATGTACTGGTATCTAGACAACCGAATTGTCCAGCCACACCATGTCAGATCTTACAACACACTGGAAATTCACCAGCTTTCTACAAGTGACAGTGGAAAATATACCTGCGTTGCTTCCAATCAGTTTAACGACAGTTTTCTGTACAACAGTACTGATGAAACGAAAGTGCACGTTAAAGGTATTGTGGGATTTGTTTTTCACATTTGTACAGTTCAGTAATAAAAAGGTGTTTTGCGTTTTATTTTAATTGCATTCATTGTTTCACACTCAGAGGTTGTTTCAACACCAGAGATCACGTTTACTGTCGTGAAAACTGATGAGGGAAATATCAGCGCCAATGTGACGTGCCAGACGACGAAAGGATCCCGGCCTATCAAATTCAAGCTGTTTCTGAACGATGAAATGCTTGCAGAAGAAGACAGTGAACACCTCAACGTCACGTTTAAAATATCTCTCGGACTAGAGCAAGTCATGGGTCTGGTGCAGTGTGAAGCAGATAATGGAAGACAAACAAGAAGTAAACAATTAAATCTCACAATAGGTATGTTAACCATTTGTCTGTTTAATACTCATTTGGATACGTTACTGGTGCCACCAAATAACGAACCAGAATAAAACATTAATCTTGACAGCGGGTCAGAAAAAGGAGACAAGTCAGATTCTCTATGCTGGTGTGCTAGTGGAAAATTCCACAGCTCCACCTGGATGCACCGTTAGTTAGAAGCAAATAAATTAAATGACCAAAAAGAAGATGCTGCAGTCTACAAATATATTTATTGTTCTCTTTGTGGCATCAACAAGTGTGAGATTAAAACTTTTTAATTAACGGAATTCCTCAATAAATAAAAAGCCTTTAAAACAGTGTACTGTTGCGTTTTACCACTAGGTGGAGTAGTAGAGTGATGAATAAGATGCCGTGTATAATATTTGTAACTTTTTTCAGTCTCTTTTCATGTCAGATGAAATATTGTAATAGTATTAAGGTTACATTATTTTGGGTTGTGGTAACTCAAGGGTGTCACGGTGGCTTAGTGGTCACCTTGCAGCCCAGGTCCCGGGTTCGATTATCAGATAAGATAATGTGTGGAGTTTGTATGTTCTCCAAGTGTCTGTGTGAAGTTTCCACCCACAGTGTGTGTGTGAGAGAGAGAGTGTGTGTGTGTGAGTGTGTGTGTGTGTGTGTGTGTGTGTGTGTGCCCTGCAACAGACTGGCGACCTGTTCAGATGGTAAGTGTATTTGCCCACTGTGTGTCCCACCGTGACCCTAAATAGGATTACAAGCTGATCAAACTAGAAAATGGATTAATTAACTGTGGTCCAACTAACTTGACAGAGTTCGGCCCTTAAGACTCACTATATTGAACTTTATTCAGTTCTAGCTGTGAGTGTTTTCAGATTTGTGTGATGTCCTGTTTTAGTGATGGATAAAATACCAACTGAGGTGGTGGTTGTTGTTTTCACCTGTTTCGCACTCCTGATTCTCTACGTTCTTGCGTGCTGTATTTACGGAGCGGTGCTACGTGAGTTCATTATTTACACATTTCATCCCAGTCCAAATGTTTTAGTCAGATTCAGACTTATTTACACCCACGATGTGTTAAAAGATTAAAAATTTATTATACTATAAATGTGGTTTGAATAAATGGACTAAATAAATCATCTTAACCCTATTAAATTGATTAAGCCAGTGAGGAGAGTTTACAGCTATACAGAGATACAGATTTTATATTTGTACTCTGTTAGTATCTGCAACAGATGATCTAATAATAATCTAATAATATTGTCATTTTTGTTTTCTATCTGCTTTGTCAGGGAAAAGGCAGTCCAGGATTTATATGTGAGTAGAGCTGTACTTTGTTTTCAGATGTACCGTAGTTTGATCGTTTTTACTGACTGAGTTTAATAGTTTTATTCTGAAAGTATCTGCTACAGTTACAGACTTAAAGAAGAACTGACCGAGCTCCGTGATGTACTTGATAATGAGACATACGAAGATGAAGATGAACAACAATTAGATGACCTGGTGAGGGTCCATAACTTTGTTGAAATCATTATTAAAATGCAAATGTTATTAACCTCTTTATGTTCCTGTAGGATTCAGATACATTTATAGAAGATACAGACATTGTACAGGCATCTAGAATTGAAGAGCCTGGAGAGGTAATGTGATTAATATCAAGACATTTATGCTTTCCTCTGGACGAGATTAGCAGTCAACAATAATGTCAACAATAATATTTAATGGTTTGTTTTACAGAGTGAAGAGGAGGAAGAAACTGATTTATATAATGACACTAGTTCTGAATAATGATTAATAAGTAACCACACGACAGGTTGATACCACTACTGGCAGGCAAACCAGAAAATCAATGGTGGTAGAGTTGCATTACAGATGTGTGTTCCATCCGACTGCTGTTTGCACTAAATAATATTTGCATATCAAAAATATTCTAACAGTCCAACCTAATATTATCTATTTATCCTTATTTCATTCAGTCTTCAGTAGTCATTGTGCTAAATGAAACTGAAATCCCATTTATGATTGTACAGCAAATGATTATGATTATTAGGTGGTACCAGGACTGTAAACTATGATAATATACGGTCAACTATGCTCAATTAATTTTAAAATATTATTATGTTATACGTAACATCTGAATGTTGGCTATTTATATGGTTTCATTCCCATCTGTGTGAAAGTTATTTGTTATTACATTATTTCAACATCTAATAGGGGACGACACGTCCATTTTCCAATAAGCTTAAAATTTGCTCCAACAAATCAAATCATTGCAAACTAAACATTGACTTGGTGCATACAAAAACTCCACAGTAATGATTTTTCCTGAAATGTGCTGGATTGATTGTGCAGATGATTGTTATTTACCTATTTACCCTTCACTGGGGTGTAAAGCAGTCCTGTAAAAGGGGGCAGCACGGTGGCTTAGTGGGCAACGCTGTTGCCCCGTAGCAAGTGATCCTTGCTATTGATGCCCAGATAGAGCGGGTCGAGTACTTTCTGGTGTGGAGTGTTTGAATGTTCTTCCAGTGTCCTTTTGGGTTTCCTCCGGGTGCTCCGGTTTTCTCTCACAGTTCAAATACGTGCCACCAGGTTAATTGATGATTGTCACTTAGATGCAAACGGCCACTACAGTTTAGTGTAGGTGGCTGAGTGGTTCAGCACTGTCTCACAGCAAGAAGTCCCGGGTTCGATCCCCGGGTCGGGCTGGGGACTTTCTGTGCGGAGTTTGCATGTTCTCCC
>JAOUQU010436570.1:0-20035 GCA_028566735.1 Ammoglanis amapaensis | reverse complement strand
AATAAGGGTGTGCATTACCGCCACTTACTGGTATGGAGTGTCACGTCTTCCTTTGTGACGCCATTCAAATTAAAAGTACCAGAAGTCCTTTGACGAAACGCAGCTTTTTTTTTCCTGCGACTAGACGACCAATGGAATTTGTCCGACTAGTAATTTTTTCGGTCGACCAGCGAATAATCGATTAATTGCGGTCAGCCCTACTTTTTACAATAAGAGCTTTATGGAGGGGGTTGGAGAGGCATGGATTTGTTCTTTGTACATCATTCCTTATGGTTGAAATAGATTTTTACAAGAACATTTTTACTAAAGTACATCCACCCAGAACCAATTCAATTCATAAGTCAATGGTTTCTCAGTGTTGAAGACTTCTTTACTTCTATACTAAGAACAAGTCGTCTAGCCATTTCAATTCGGTCCATGCTCAAATCCTTCTACTCGGCCACTTGCTGCCTATTATAGTACATATAGTACTCGCTAACCGATACCATGATGGAGAGATAATGAGTGTTGTTCCAGTCACCTGTCGGAGCTCATGACATGTTATGCCTGTGTTTATATCAAATGACTTTTGCATCGGACTTTTAGCACCTGTCATACGGCAGCAGCAGTTTACACGTCGATGCGGCCTTCCAGCAAACTCTGTGGAGCGTAGCACCGATCTGCTCAGGGAGTGAGGTCGCCCAGGGTAAGAGAGAGACAGAGAACCACGCCTTGTGTTTACTTTGCGTTTACACTGGTTCTTTCTTTCTATATGTCTTTCTATATGTCGATGCGTTTTGGTCCTAGGCTTCCTGATTGGCGGTGACGTGTTGAGGCTGCTGCACGGTCACATGGACGAGTGTCTGACCGTTCCGTCGGGAGAGCACGGCGAGGAACAACGAAGGTCAGTGGGTCTGTACCCCCACCAATCTCTTCCTAGATAGCTCCCACTTGATCGATGTTGGCCACCATTCGGGCCGTGAAGAGTCGTGACTAGCACACTCCAAAAACTACATCAACCTGGAACTCTGTACAGGATAAGTTCTATTCCCTGGCCTCAATAGGCCTTTCATCAATTCAAAATGACTGACCCTGATAGCGATCTGCATTGACTACTGACACGTTAAATACCAGACAAAGTGCTCAGCAATTAATTTTGGCGCTCCTGTGTAGTAGTGGTCCCCAATTCTTGGGCCGTGGGTCACTTTTTACCAGGCGTTCAGAAAAATATGCATGTAAGGTAAATGGTTATTATCCATAATTGTGGTTCATGTGACTTGTGTGATGATCGACCATCTCGTCATGAATGTTACCTAAAAGTGTAAAACTTAACATTTTAAAAGTGTAATTCGTAAAGTCTTTAGTACGCGGCTCCCTCGCTATAACCTGGGAGTGATCTACACTGTTGCTTTATGTATATGTACAGTTTTTGGAGAGTGGTAATCTGGCTGGTAGGTCCAACCCTTTCCTCTACTGCTGTGCTATAAAACATTTCCTGCTTGCTAACTTTGGTTCTTTCCATTCATGTCTTAGGACGGTGCACTACGAGGGGGGAGCAGTGTCCACCCACGCCCGCTCCCTCTGGAGGTTGGAGACACTCCGAGTAGCGTAAGTAAAAAAAACTCTACCCGTCATACCAAATGCTTCCTCATTCTCTTTACACTTTGATTAATATCTCTCTCTCTCTATCCTTTATTATATCTCATCCATCCACCCGTTATTTAGTTTTACTACCACGCTGGTCGAAAACACTAAACACCTGAACAGGTCACCAGGCTGTTGCAGGGTACAGACACAAACACACACACAGGACAATTTTAATATCTTCAATTGTGGCCTGTGGGAGGAAACCGTAGCAGGTACCGTAGGAAGCCCTTGCAGACCCAGGGAGAACATACAAACTCCAAACAGAAAGCCTCAGACTGCCTTTACCCGGGAATCGAACCCGGGACTTCTTACTTCTGTGCGGCAACAGTGCTAATCAGTAAGCTACCGTTCCGCGCACTATATCTTATTAATAATATAATATACAATAATATGGTATAAATATGTAATAATAATAAATAATATGTAATAATAGTGTTATTATAAATGATTTCATAGTATCATAAATACATTATATTATGTATATAGTATGAATAAATAGATGTACCATATATAGAAATTTATTTAATTAAAAATATTTATAAGGTTAAGTATTTGTTTATTTGTTTTTAAATAAATCTTACTATGAATAAATATGTTTAAAAGTACAAATACATTTAATTATTATCTATATTTCCTGCTAATTCATTTCTTACCTTAATGGCAACACGTTGTGGGTTTGATCTACAGGTGGCGGTCCGGCTCCTCTCTTGTTGCTTGCTTGTTCTTCCTATGTCAGCCTGGGTTACCCCAGGTTTTTCGTTTTCCCCTAACAGTCCAAAAACATACATAGGGGTGAACCAACAATCAGAAATAGTTTTGGCTTTGTTGTATATGGGTTTGTGTTTGTGTGTGTTTTTCATAAATGTGAACAAGTGTTAAACATGCCAATCAATTACGTGGACATTTGAACATAATCAGAGGACATTGTTAGCTGGCAGGAGGGCAGGTTGTCCCACCTCAGCACATTGGTTTGAATCCCAGTAAGTCAAGTGCCATCTGGCAACCCCAGGGTGAGATGCAAGGCACGGTCAAAACCAATGACCACGGCATCGCACCCTCACCATCTACCATGCCGTAATGCCTGGTTAGTATCGGCGCAGTGGAATTCTGATCCTTCTCACCTTCCAGTTTTCCCACAGAGCTCAACAGGATCCAATCAGGTCAGTTTCCTCCCACAATCCTGGGCCACCTGCTTCCCGCAAAGTGTAAACGCTCTTATTTTCACGTCCGTGAAATGTCCGCTCACGCTCAGCCGGTCCGTTTGGTCTAATTTAGCACAGGTTGCTATTTTTATTTCTGTATGAAGGACTGCGTTCAGACTCGTCCTGTTTCTCTGGGTTTGACTTTTCAAGAGCCACCGGCGGTGTTTCATCAAAATGATGGTTTGAGGTTATAGAGTTGTTGAGCAAATATAAGCACACTTGAACTGTCTTTTGAGTTTCTTATTTTTAATAAGCACAGATGGCATAGTGAGCTCAAAAAACTAGTGAGCCGCTTCGTCACGTCTTTCCTCAGTTGTAAGGGAGGGTTGTAAGAAGGTCGTGGGTTATTAGGACGTGACCTGGATTGCTTAATTAATCAGTGCCATTTTGATGAGCATACTGACTTTTCTTAAACGTTCTATCTAGGTGGAGCGGCAGCCACATCCGATGGGGTCAGCCGTTCCGTTTACGTCACGTGACCACAGGGAAGTATCTCAGCCTGCTGGATGACAACGGCCTGCTGCTCACTGACAAGGAGAAAGCCGACGTCAAATCCACCGGCTTCTGCTTCCGCTCGTCAAAGGTCGGAAGAGAGATTTAGAACACGCGTAGGAATTATTTATACATATTTAACCTAGTTCGTTAAGTGGAACACACATGCCAGATGTGGCCTATCTAGAAGTTTGGCTGTGTAGCACAACCAGGATTCGAACCACTGTCGAGTCTTTGAGTACGATTTTTAAACCAGTCCGTGCCAGGGGTGCCGTACGGAAGTCAGAGTGCAGGATCAGCCATCGTACAAGTTAAGATATGCAAAGAAAGAATTTAGTTGTACTGTATATCTGTATCTGTGTAAGGACTACTAAAGGCGATCTCTTTTATTTAATTCTATTCTAGTGAACACGCACTAGGGGGTAGCATCGAGCACAGGTGTTTTGATCAGAATTATCATAACCCTTAACACTGCTACTTGGAATTGCACTTTGTTTGATCAAAAGACATATTTGCAGAATTCCTTTAAGCCTCAGTGATGGATCCTGTACCCGGGAATCCCCATGTACCTGATTATGCTCATCACTTGCGTGTAATGTATTGAATGACCAGCAGTCTGACCGTCAGACTAACTTGCGTCTTTCGTGATTGCAGGAAAAGCTGGACTCGGCCCTGAGGAAGGAGGTGGATGGAATGGGCGTTCCCGATATCAAATACGGGGATTCGGTGTGTTACATCCAACATGTGGACACCGCTCTCTGGCTCACCTACCAGTCAGTCGATGCCAAGTGTGCCCGAATGGGTGGCGTGCAGAGGAAAGTAAGTGTGTTTTACCACACACTATTAGCTGCATTTTTACACACACACAACACACACATACATACATACACACACACACATGTTAAGAATGTAGAGTGTATAGCTCCCTGTATAGTAGTGGTGTCCCGGGTCATGTAGACGTGTATCCTTTGATGGATGGATTTTAAAATGGGCCCCCTGTTCTTAGTCTTTTCTGTTTTGGCTCCAGTGTGTGTTGCTCTCTTTTTTTGCAATGATTTGGAAACTTTGATTTATATTTGATTTTGGGATAGAGAATATAATCTTAGGTGTTACCTGTTAAGGAAATAATGTTGTTAGTTTATTTGAATAATTGGGAATTCAGAAAGCAGTAACGTCAAAGACAACATTTTAAAGTTCCTCGAAAGTCTCTTAAATTTGTAAATAAAAAAATCATCTTGTTTAAAAACTGAATTGTTCAGCTTAGAATGAATCCTAGGATAGAGTCGTGACTCTTAGAATCTTTTGTTTCTGGATTAAAGTAGGGAAAATGGGACATACTTACAGCCCCTGAATTATTGTGACACACCTACTGTATGTGTATGTGTGTTGAACGAAAACAACCTAATTTACACACATATGACACACACTGTATACACTATTAAAAAGCTCAGTGTGTTTGTGTGAGGCCATATGTGACACATTGTCGAACTCATTTCCTCAACGTTTTATTATGATTCAGGTAGCTAATTAGCTAGCACGGTCTCCTCACGGCAAGATGGCCCTTTCTGTGTACAGTGTACATGTTCTCCTCCGTGCCTGCGTAGGTTTTAGCTTGTCTCACCCAGGCCTTGTATGCATCAGGAGTCTTAGAACGTGAATGCCGTTCGATCCCGGCAATCTTAAATTCGCATTCAACAACAAAACAAAGCAAACATCGTTTTTGTGCTGAGGTCTTGGCCGGCTTGGAGTCAGACTTGCGATTCTAAAGGTGACGCAGTGTCCGAAAGGGGTTAGCAGAAGCGTGTTTTCACCGGCTAACAAGGATGGATGCGACTTCAGCAACACCATTAGCTTAGTTTAATGATTTGATTCGTTTGAGATTGTCCTGAGCTGATTTAGAGCTGCAGTCTCATTAGGAAGATTTAAAACACTTATATTCATTACTCTTCGGGTGGCTGACACAAACTCGCTCGCTCACACACAGGCACACACACAGTATTGTGCGTGTCTGTTAGCAAACTTAAAGCTCATATTTCCCTCAGGCACAAGTTGTATGCGATCTACATCTGTGTGCACGTGTATGTGTGTGTGTGTGTTTCTGAAGCACTTTCTTGTGCCATTAGGCAATAATGCACCATGAGGGTCACATGGACGACGGTCTGACCCTCTCTCGATCCCAGCACGAAGAATCCCGTACAGCTAGAGTCATCCGGAGTACAGTGTTCCTGTTCAACCGCTTTATTAGGTACGTCGAAACGTTTCTGGGTGTGTTCGAAAACCTAGTGAGCTGCCTGTTGCCTTCATGCCTTCCAAGACAGTAGTTAAGATTTTGGGTTTTGACAAATCTGCCTTATGAGTCCATTGGTATAGAAGCTGCTGGATTTTATTCCAACCAGATCGAACACACATAAAAACAGAATGTTCCCCAAAGTCAGATGTGACCCCCCCCACACTTTCTCACACACACACACACACACACACACACTATTTGAGAACGGCTGCTATAAAGAGATCATTAGGTTTTCAAGCACCCACTCTATGAACTATTGGTGGAACATTTTTCATAACAAGGTCCACTGTAGCTACTTTGCAACAGTGAAATGAGAAAAAAGGGTTGCCAGATCCTCCAGTGGAAATGCATTTAGCCTGTTGGAATATATCGAGCTTAAACTGTAACTAAATCATATCCAGCAGCTCGAGGCTTTTCCTCCTCCACCTCAATCTGATTAAAGCAGTAACTGAACCAAGCAGAAAAACAGTTTATCGAGCAACAAATCTCACTCAGTCCTGCCCTGTCTGTTCTGATAAACTCTTATTTCATGCAGTAATAGAGGTTCCACTTAGTGCCTCATCGTCTCTCTCTCTCTTTCTCTGTCTCCCCCCTCAGGGGTTTGGACACGCTCAGCAAGAAGGGAAAAACCTCCAAGCTCGACCTGCCAATCGAATCCGTCAGCCTGAGTCTGCAGGATCTGATCGGTTATTTTCAGCCACCAGACGAGCATCTGGAGCACGAGGACAAGCAGAACCGACTCCGAGCGCTCAAGAACCGACAGAACCTCTTTCAGGAGGAGGTTCGTTTCAAGTGCATTAAAAGAAAAATGCTCACAAGTATCTTTTCAGATTGAGGGCTAGCAGTGAGGAGGAATTCCAAAAGGGGTTTGTTCAGATGCAGCATCTAGGAAAGACTCTAGATAAACTAGAGATCCTCTTGAGATCTTTGTTTGTCAGTTGTTATTTATAATGTAAAGGCTATAAAGGTGTGCTCTATATGGAGGTGTCCTAATACTTTTGTACATATAGTGTGTACACCATATCTTTCGTTTAGCAATCTTTTGAAATGTGTGTGTTTTAGGGAATGATCAACCTGGTCCTGGAGTGTGTCGATCGACTGCATGTCTACAGCAGCGCTGCTCATTTCGCCGATGCGGCGGGACGGGAAGCAGGAGAGGCCTGGAAATCCATCCTCAACTCGCTGTATGAACTCCTAGGTGAGAAGCACATCAGTTCAGTCGTTTCACCTTATAGTTTGTTTACTTGTGTTAAATCTGTAAGGACTTCAGTAAGGATTATGTGATTATAAATACATTGCAGGGAATGAAGGATTAAGGGGTTTCCCAAATGTGGAATACTAACTTTACAACGGTGCCACTAAATAGATTCCAACAGACCATTTGCAGGAAGACAAGAAACATACACTAGTCCAATATCATGGTCTAAACCAATGATACATCTGTTTATCATCTAGTCTTACCATCATCGATTCCTTATTAAGGTCATGGTGGAACACACGCTGGGCGTATACACTAAACACCTGAACACGTCACAACAGGTCTGTTGCAGCATACAGAGACAAAAATTAACACACAGGTACATTTCAGTATCTCTAGCGAACCTGACTGCATGTCTTTGGACTATGGAAGGAAACCGAAATACTGAGTGGAAACCCATGCAGACACCTCAGACACATTGCAGAAAGCCTCCGATTGCCTTACCTCAGGACCCAACTCGGGAACTTGTTTCTGTACTGCCCCCTACACCAGCCAGAGATGATTATAACTGATTTATTACTTCTATCGTTGCAAAGCGGGATGGGTAAATTGCTGTGTGTGTGTGCGTGTGCGCGCGTGCGTGCGTGCGTGCTTGCGTGCGTGTGCGCGCATCACTTACATTTCGTCCCTTTGGAATTATAAGGTTCTATCTGACATTTATGTCACAATTGATTTATTCACATATTCTTATTCTTCTTAACCTTCTAAACCCCCTTTTTTAACTTCCGTACATAGTTTATTTTTGTTTTTGGGCTTGTATCTGTCTTGTGAGACTCGTTCAACAGATCAGTTTTGCTATTTGGATTGTGAAATCTTTGAAGCTCTATATCTCAAACCAGCTCAGAATGCAGACAGACGTTTATAATGCCAAAGGGATGAAATACCTGCTCTCTAACTTGATTTATATTACCTCCGCAGAACTGTTTGATTGACAGCTATAAGCAAGCGGCACGTCCTGTGTTATGTATCTACTCTGTCAGACTTTTTTTTTTATAATTTAGTTTTTTTTATGTAATTTTGTTTTTAGTTTTGTGATTTAGTTTTTTAATCATAATTTGTCTTTAATTTTGTGGTTTGATATGATCACTTGTTTTTACTTTAAAATGTGTTGTATAAAAATCTAACGTTTTATATATATATATATATATATATATTGTGTGTGTGTGTGTGTGTGTGTGTGTGTGTTGTAGCGTTGTAAACTGAATACACGTATATACTGTACATAAATAACATCATTAATAACATAGGGGGTGACGCACCGCTGCCTCAGTCTTGAGCCGCGTAAACAATCACCGTGTATTCCTCTGCCGTCAACGCAAACACGAAATCTTGCCATTCAAGTTATGACATTTTACGACGCAAAATTTCTGTATTTCAATGTAAATTTGTTTTTATTTTTGTCATTTTGTTTACTGTGTAATTTTGTTTACCTGAACTTTCACGGCAGCCCCTGCTAAAAGTTAGTCTAGTGTGGACCTGGACTAGTCTGCTTGGGTGTTAGGCCTGAAATGTAGGGCAGGATAATTATTGTTACTCAGCTGTAAGGTCTTGTATTTCCTGAGTGTGTGCACTGATGTGTACAGTTTGGCAGCCATCCAGTCTGTTATTGGCATCTCTGAGTGAGGTGCTGCTAGACTATACAATATTTGGCATCACACCTTACTGAAGGGATGCCATAAAACAAAGGTGTGAGGACGGTTCCAAACATGCCCCTACTGTTCAGTTTATGTAGTGTGTTTGAATAATATGAGTCAAGATACTTACTTAGACTCACCAGCATCGTGCACAAGCTAAGCTTTGACAAGCAAAGAAGAAACGAGGGTCCAGAAGGTGTAGCATTATCTGTGCAGTGATTATAGAATTTCCCAAATTGCCCAAGATGTATTCCTTTCCTTCAGGATAGCAGTTCACAGCGACCCTGACCTGAATAAAGCACTAGCTGTGGTGTCCAGTTTAGTATGGTAAACACTAGGGGACAAGGATTATGGGCACTGATTATGGTCTGACACCAATTAACAATTACTGTACTTTGTGATATAATATTATATTTTTGCTAAGCACTTCTGGATGGATGCAAACTGCATTTCATTGCTTTGTACTTGTGGACACGTGCAATGACAATAAAGTTGAATTCTATTCTAAAGCATTACAGATGTTTTACATGTTTAGTGACCCTCTTAGATCTAGGGTCTAAATCGTTTTTATGTGGTGTATTTGAACGTGAGATGAATAACACCGTAGAATGTTTCTTCCACCCTACCAGCCACCCCTTAATTCATTTCTAGCTGCCCTCTTTCCATGGTTTCCGAAGTATACTGTGTGGAGAAGTTCACAAACGGACCGCAGACTGCTTGGAGTCCTTCACACAAGTGGTCATTAAATATTGAATTTCTTAAGTGGACAGTTGTTGAGCTTCTAATCTTTTTTTTTTTGTAGCCGCTCTGATCAGGGGCAATAGGAAGAACTGTGCTCAGTTTTCCAGCTCACTGGATTGGCTGATCAGCCGCCTAGAGAGACTGGAGGCCTCGTCAGGTATGTAGGGGGTCTGAAAGGGAAAAAAAAGATCAAATTAGATTAGAAAATTGTGAAAAATAAATTACATGTGTAAAATCTCGAATAACATAAATCAAGCAAACGAAAATAAGAATATCCAAAAAATAAAGAAATATATATATATATATATTACACATATATTACACACACACACATACATACATACACACATGAGGTAAAATAGAATATATCTCTCAGCTCATCAGGCATAGTCTGTTCTACTTAGTCGTTTGATAACTTAAAACTGCAGTTTAATAAACTATTGCTCATATTAGTTTAAGCAGGTGTTTGATAACAGAGAAGCTCTGTGTATGGCCATGCTTACATTTTATTAAAACCTTCCGGAACCCAGTCATACTCTCACTCCTCTTTCTGAATAACCGAGACCCTGACCGCTGCTGCCAGCCTGAGCCCGAAGGAAGGCTAATCCAATTCTTCATTAAATCTTTAGAACTGAGAACTACTTGTGGCTAGTGTTATTGATCAGTAAATGGTAGCAGAGGATGGTTTGAGTATCGATTAGGTTATTGATTGGCGATCGATAACCTGGACCTGTATCGTTACGGTCGGAGCCAAGTAAAGAGACGACCATAATTGCATCTTTATCAATGATAAGGAAATAAAATAAAAGTAAGTCACATCAACCAAGAGGTCAGAACCTCTTTTTTCATGTATATGCATCCCATGTTCTGGTTTTTATTCACCCTGATCAACCCTGAGTTCTCCTCTACCACCTCTACAGGTGCCTCAGACTACTAACTGAAGATAAATAAATAAAATGAATATTATTACAGTAGTGCATTGTGCTGGGTCTCTGAAGTCTCCGGGTCATACATTTTCTAGCTGGGTGCCATCTAGTGGCCATAATTGGCAGCGCCCACAGCATAAGAAATACAATTAAAAAAAGCTCTGGATTTCCCTGGATCTCAGCTGCTCCCATAACTGGGAGTGTGTAAGAATCATGCAATCTTATCATTAAGATTTGTTTGTGCAGAGAACAGAGGAATGTAATCAAGCTGGCATTCTCAGCACTCACGCTGCTGAATAATTATTGTATGATGTTTACTGTAGCTTGCGGTCTAAGTGAAGTTTTACATGCTGTTATCAATTCTCATCAGATATGGTCCATCCCCTGACCACACAACATGACTTGGGACATAGCTGTTAGCTGTTGTTGGATTGGTGTATTTATTGTTAATGTTTGCATTATTTGGATACACTGCAGGTATCCTGGAAGTGCTACACTGTGTGCTGGTGGAGAGTCCAGAAGCTCTAAACATCATAAAGGAGGGTCACATCAAGTCTATCATTTCCTTGTTGGATAAGCATGGACGCAACCATAAGGTTAGAACTCTATGTAAACCCCTGTTGCAATCTGGCAACCCTAATGAACCTGTTAACATAGGAGTGGATTACGTTTATTAAGTTTAAATAACATTTTCATCTCATATTTTATGATAATAATTTAGGCAATAATTTGTTTTAATGTTTTTACAAATTCACATTAGTTCAAATGTTTCTGTTCCTAAATCGAAAGATTTGCAATTATCCGTCGCTAATACTTGTTACTACTGTGGTATAAATATTTATATAAATATGTATAATGCAATAGTTTTTTATAGCTTTTATTAGTATCCACTAACTTGATTACAACTTAGTAAAGTAATGCAGAATATTTTTCTAACTGGCAACTCGATCTGGCGTCACGGTTGAGCCGTCTGTTTTGAAAGCAGTTCCAAAGTGCCCCCCCTCTCCATATCACTTTGTCATTTAAAACTCTAGTCAGATCATGTATTGTTAGTGAGTAAGTAAGTGTATACCTACAAACTTTATCTCTGTTTTAGATGCAGACATGCTGCTTTTTAAATAACCGCTAGATATAAATACCGGACTGCTGTTCTGCTCTTGGATTGAGTTCTATTCTATGACTTCAGGTCCTGGATGTCCTGTGTTCTCTCTGTGTTTGCCACGGTGTGGCCGTTCGCTCGAACCAGCACCTGATCTGTGATAACCTGCTGCCAGGAAGAGACCTGTTACTGCAGACTCGGCTTGTCAACTACGTCAGCAGGTACACAAGATGCACCCTGTTTCCCAACAGGTGTGATCAGCCCTATGTAGGGGGTGTTTGAATCAGACTTTCTACACTCCCAGGATCCTTCGTGGATATCACATCGATTTTGACAAATAGGCCACCGTATGGAGAGTCCACACAACAGATAGTGAGGCTTTCGTAAGGTTTAGGGCACAACCCTGGTCATTTGAGACCAAACTGTGGTCCTTGTATCATAAAAAGTTTTTCTATCGCTACCTGATTTGAGTATTACATTAAATGTAATACTTTTACTTTTTACTTACTTATTTGATGGCTTAATCTACTCCTTTCCACTATTTTAAACTTAGGCAATAATTCAAACACATAATGGCCAATAAAAGCGTCTTAGTTGGCTGGTAGACCTGTCAGTCAAATGTATAAATCTTTTATTCTTTCGCATCTGCTTTTGTTTATTATCGGCGTTTACACTCCGACAATTAACTTGGTGTACATGGCCATATTGTTTTAAAACATGTGAATGAGTGAATGCTCCCGTTTCTTGTTACCACTATGTACATCTGGTCATTTTTTAGTATAAGTTTATTTCGTGTACTGAGAATGTTTTTATTTGTAGTTGTATGAGATGGTGCTTGTTAAATTCTCATTTGTTTACATTATTGTTGCTTTTTAATTTGAAGAACATTTATGGTAATGTATTTTTACATGATTTAATGTCTAGTACTTTTACTTAAGTACAGAACTTTTGCCTCACTGATCACTAGCATTCTTTTGTTCGACAGCATGAGGCCAAACATCTTCCTGGGTGTGAACGAGGGCTCGGCACAGTACAAAAAGTGGTATTACGAGCTGATCGTGGACCACGTGGAACCCTTCGTGACTCCTGAGGCCACTCATCTTAGAGTGGGCTGGGCATCCACGCCTGGGTACTCACCCTACCCAGGAGGAGGCGAGGGATGGGGCGGTAATGGAGTCGGCGACGATCTTAATTCCTACGGTTTTGACGGACTTCATCTGTGGTCAGGTAACTGATTCAAAGAACGTTTTGTACATGTTGTAATTCTAATAGGATCAGTGCAAGGAAATAATGCTGCGACGCTCTACTCACGTTCAGGGTGCATAGCTCGGACGGTCAGCTCGCCCAATCAGCACCTGCTGTGTGCCGACGACGTGATCAGCTGCTGTCTGGACCTGAGCGCGCCAAGCATCTCGTTCCGAATTAACGGCCAACCCGTGCAAGGCATGTTTGAGAACTTCAACACCGACTGCCTGTTCTTCCCTGTGGTCAGCTTTTCTGCCGGAGCGAAGTGAGTGTGTTTGAAAATGCGTTTGCAAATTCTTCTCGGATCAGAAATAAACCGGTATCACTTGACTTGCTTTTGAAGCAGGCAAAACAAGGACACACAGATCAGCCTTAACGTTAATTTATCCATCCAGCTCTAATTCATTCAGACTTGTACTTTTGAGATCTTTTAAGTCTCGTATCTCACTGGGTGAGACATGTTGGTTCAGCTGGTTACACTCACAGCAAGAACTTTGGTAGTCTTTGTGGTCCCGGTTTCTTGCGGGAGCTCAGGTTTTCCTATAAAGGTCCAAAAACATGTGGTCAGGTTCATCTGAGATAAATAAGGATGCTCGTGTCAGGAAGGCATATTTCATGGCATGTTGAGGTCTCTTTGTTTGGCCAGCAAATCTAAATCACAGACGGTCGATCAACATTTTGGACACATTTTTGTTCAGTCACACATGTAATTACCACAGGCTGCCAGCAGAGGTCGTATCTCTGCAGCTGCAACAGCATTCCTCTCTCAGACATGTACTAGAGTTGGAATAGTCCCAGACTCCATCAGACACACTACGCAATCTGGAAAAATATTTGCTTCTGCATCAGACGGCACATAGAGGTCGATAGATGTAGTGCTTTCTGTGTGGAGTTTGCATGTTCTCCTCTTGTCTGTGTGTTTCTGTTGGGTAAATTGAAAACAAATGTATCCATAACTTTGTTAGATGTGACTTGTGTGATGAATGAATGTGATCTGAAGTGTAAAGCATAATATTAAAGGCTAAATAAATAAGATGTCCAACATTGTCAGATGCCTGGATGCTGTTGTAATTAAATGTGGCCTCTGTTTTTTCCTTTTATCTTGTGTAGAGTGCGTTTTCTGTTGGGCGGTCGTCATGGAGAATTTAAGTTCCTCCCGCCGCTGGGTTACGCGCCGTGCTTCGAGGCGGTGTTGCCACGAGAGAAACTCCGAGTGGAGCACAATCAGGAGTACAAACACGATCACGGTCTGACCCGGGACCTGCTGGGGCCTACGCTCACCCTGTCACAGGCAGCATTCACACCCACACCTGTAGATACCAGCCAGGTACACACACTGAAACTCACCCGGTCATATATACACCTGTAGATACTAGCCAGGTTTAACCAACACTCACCTGAACATATATACACCTGTAGATACCAGCCAGTTCTCACCAACACTCACCCGAACATACATACACCTGTAGATACCAGCCAGGTACACACACCGAAACTCACCCGGTCTCCTACACTCACACGACTACACCTACACTTACTCGGTCTCACTTACAGTCAACCTGTCACACATTCAGTCACACTGTCACACCTACACTCACCTAACCATACATACACCTGTAGATACCAGCCAGGTACACACACTGAAACTCATCCGGTCTCAACTACACTCGCCCGACTGTACATACACCTGTAGATACCAGCCAGGTACACACACCAACACTCATACGGCCTCACCTACACTTACTTGCCTACATCTACAGTCACACGGTCTCATCTACACTTACACGGTCTACCATATACTCACCTGGTCACACCTACACTCACAACACATACACCTGTAAATGTCTCTCTCTCACACACACACACACACACACACACACACACACACACACACACACACAAAAATCAATTTATGTTGGGTGTTTCTTTGTCAGATCGTTTTGCCGCCTCATCTTGAGCGAATCAAAGAGAAGCTGGCAGAAAACATCCACGAGCTTTGGGTCATGAACAAGATCGAGTTGGGCTGGTCTTACGGAGGGGTAAGCTCACAAACAACAGGGACTTGCATAATGATTGAGTAAATGTAGCACTTGTGGGTTTGTGTAAACTCTTTGAAGTGAAGTTTTGGGGTCATTTTGGGGCTTCCTCTCTGGACTATAAGCAGCACAAGTCTTGAACCCCTTTGAACCGGGAGCTTCATCGCTTCATTATGTTCACTGTGTAGTCGAAAGGGATCAATTCTGTCCTAAAGATCTTTTAAGGAAGCAAATAGAAAGTGTTTTCGGTCCAGATCATCCAAAGCATTGAAGTAAATGAGAACGTTTTACTATGACGGTGCAGCAGTTTGAGCCGTGTAAACGTTTTCATTGCGTAGTGCTTGATGGGGTATCATTCCATCCCTCCCTCCCCTCAAACCGAGCCAATTACGGCTGTGTCGACATTCAGCCAATAGCATCACGAAGCTTGTTGAAATATAAATGGCTACATTTGCTATTGCTATATAAAGGAGGTATATTGAATTTCTCAGGTAAAATATTATGTTAAATATTAAATAGTGTCTGTTCAGTCTGAAGATTATTATAACCCACAATGCACTGCTTTATTTTCTCTCTGGCAGGTTAGAGATGACAATAAGAGGCAGCATCCGTGTCTAGTGGAGTTCTGCAAACTTCCAGAACAGGAGCGCAGCTACAACCTGCAGATGTCTCTAGAGACCCTGAAGTACGCTCACTATTGTTCATTATGGTCCATGTATTGGTCCATTTATTAAAACACAATTCCTCCAATGTATTTCCTCTGTGGCTAAAAAAAATCGATGTTTTAGGGTCTGATAATTCAGCTTTTATGACACTGCAATGTTGCCATGCTTTATATCAGCCTTGTAAAAGTCTGTCAAAGCACACTGTAATCATTTCTTGTGTCTTTATCTTGCAGGACTCTGCTGGCGTTGGGATGCCATGTCGGTCTGGCTGATGAACGGGCGGTGGACAGAGTGAAACACTTAAAATTGCCGGCCAAGTGAGTTCATAACCACCAGCATAGCTGCCGATACAGTTTCATTCAGCCGTGTTAACAGAAGGCTTAGGATTCGACTAGCTTGATTATTACATGGATATGAAACAGTTTTCTGGCACCTTCGATCTCCGACTAGTGTACACTCATCATGTGTTTTTGTGCGTCTAGATATGAGCTGTCCAGCGGTTATAAACCCGCTCCCATGGACCTGAGCCACATCAAACTGGCCTCCACACAGGAGGCCATGGTGGACAGACTGGCAGAGAACGCACACAACGTGTGGGCAAGAGACCGCATTCGCCAGGGGTGGACCTATGGGGTGCAACAGGTCAGCAGGACTGTGTGTGTTTGTGTTAGAGACAGAGAGAGACAGAGAGAGACAGAGAGAGACAGAGAGAGACAGAGAGAGACAGAGAGAGACAGAGAGAGACAGAGAGAGCGAGAGAGAGAGAGAGAGAGAGAGAGAGAGAGAGAGAGAAAGAGAAAGAGAGAAAGAGAGAGCTGTTAACAACTTTTGTTTGAATAAACCAGACCTAATCTTGGAGCATTTCATCTGGGTTTTGTCATCCTGGTCTATCTAACACACAAGGAAATGTTTTTGATTATAAAAAAGACACCACACTTTTACAGTTATGTTTTAGCCCCTTAGCAAATTCAGACATGTCCATCAATGTCACCGGTATATATGCGTATAATTTATTCAGGGCTTTCCCCAAAGTGCAATCAGTTAAGATGCTTTGTGCATTTATCTCATGATTGAAGTGTATCACTCATTCTCAAAACTAAAAATTAAAACATTATAAAAAAAACTTAAGGCTACTTGATTGGAATTGACTATGTGAGGAGGAATCCATTGTTGCCATGCAGCTAGTAAAATGTCTATCCATACTTTCACCCCTGTGTTTAGAGGCTACGCTCAGAGCCCACTGTGTGTAGAAGCGATTTATGGAGTAGAGCTGTCGCTGCCGCCCCTCGATGAATGCAACATTTGTTGTGCGGATAGACAACTGTCTGAGTACAGAGCTGGAGCCTGCAGTGTTACTAACTTGCAACCTCTGCTGCGGAAAGTCGAAAATGAGGCAGGGAAGGAGGGGAGACAGACAGCATGTGTAAGAGAGGAGAGGATGACCGAAGGGGAGGGATTCCCATATGATTGCCATCTTGATTTTTTTGTCCTTTATTATCCAAATCTAAGAAATACCAACTAGACATCTGGGAAATGTATTCAGGTTTGCCATCATTGTTCAAGCAGATGTTTTGGGAAGTCCTTTATATTTGTGAAAACGAGTGCTTACGCCACAGTATTTGCTGCCCAAGTGGCACATGGAGACAACATTTAAATATGAGCAGTGGTCTCAGAGTTAATTAAGGTAGAACTCTCAGCTTGCAGCATGAATGTCATGTGTTCTGTCCCTCGGTAAAGCCCTTGGGGTCCTTTCTGTGTTTTTTCCAGGTTTCGTCTGGTTTCTATAGAAATCAACTTGGAATCAAATATTTGATTTGATAAGTTTGTAAAGACACTCGCAGCTGATAAAATAGGTGTGCAAAGCTTCAGTTCGCTATTATTGTGATAACCACAGCATTGTTTCTCAAAGCTGAAGCTTATTGATTATTAGACATTGTCATACCATCTAACTCAAGTGTCAAGTTCTTCAGATTTGGGGTTTAGTAGACCTTATCATATACTCTTAAGCTTGTGTCTGTGAATAAGAAGCAAAGTGGTATGCATTAGGTTGCATTCACATTTGTTTTTACATTTGATTTGATTTTACTTTTTATATTAGATTTCTGGTATTTTCATTGTATTCGTGCCAAAACAAACCCAATTTGATATGTAAAATAGAATTTACTTTTCAAGGTACCATTTTGACTGTTTTTCTATCTGATAGATGCCATTTACTTAATTTGTTAGCTGTCTTGTGACAGAGTTGTGCAAGTGATGAACACAACGAAGATAGTTAGATCACTGCTCTTTTTTGACCGTATGATAAACCTCGTAGTCTGACATCAATGTAACCTTTTTAAAAAGAATTAGACATCACACTTAAATGGCTGCAGTGTTTAAGCCATCACTAGCATAGAGATGGTCTGTGAACAGGCCTGGGCTCAAGAAGACAGGCGCAAACCCACAGCTGTAGCGTGTGGTGGACAGTGTATGCTTTTTCCAGGCAGCTGTCAGTGCCGCACCAATCTGTCAGCACACACAGTCTGCATCTGTGCTGGCGCTTTGTAACTCACACTCTGTATGGATGTGGATGTGGGCTCACTTTCCAAATCTTTCTCTCTTGGACTGATCTGCACCGAGGAACCACGGCTCCTCTCTGCTGCTGTATGTTCGTGTGGAAACAGAACAGAGGCTGAATTTGAGCCTCTCTCTCCCTAAGCAGGCTCATATGACCAGCAGCCGCTCCATTTCTAAAGCAGTATGAGCCCAGCCAAGCACAGGGGCAATGTACGCACTATTTAGGCCCAAATAAAGACGTTCAGGCTGGGTTAAAAAATGCTTGGCACTGGCACCTGTTGCCAAGGACCATCAAGTTTCCAGTCGATGAGGGGCCAAGAACTGGTGTGCATAATGAAGGTGTACTTTTAAATCATGGTACATCAAATGATGATCCAGCCCGGTGTGAAAACTAAAATAGGAACCAGATGTTTTTGGTTTTCTGGAGAATGCTTTCTTCTTATAACTACAACTACACCATAAACTAGGCAAGCCATAGGTTACTGTACTAGTTAGTGTTACAGAAGTTGACTGGTTCAAGTCTCACCACTGCCAGGCCACTACTCTTGGGCTCTTGGTCGAGGCATTTAACTTTCAATTGATCAGTGGCAGTAACATAACCTACTTTGTATAAAGTGTGCATTTTTTATTATAGTGGCAATGCAATCATGATGAGCATGATAATGTGTTTAATGATGAAATATATTAACATACGCCATTTAAAAACGAGCTATAAATTCTTTAAGCACAAAATCCCATGTGGCTCTAAAATTTTAATCTTACTGTTTTAGGTCACGATATGTATCTTTTACATTAATCTTTCTACCAAGTACGCTTATACTTTTACTGATAAAAAACCCATAGTTCTACAGACTGATCATGGCTGCAGTTTCACTGCTGTGCTTTTTCATTAACACAGGCGAATATTTGGTGGAGGTTCAACCTAAAGCTGTTGGGCCTCTTGGTATATAAAATAAACAATTGGCAGTGAGCAGCTTCACCTTCTGCATGTAGAGACTCCACGCACTGGAATCGAGCCAAATTTTGTTAGATTCTGCTGATGTTTGGTAAGCTTGACATGGTGATACACTATTTAGAAAAATATATAAAATCTTTCTTTATCTTCGTACTTCGTAGTTCCAGGACTATTGTCCCTTAATACAAAGCGATATGTATAACAAGACAGAAAGATGATCTTGGGTTTGATTTTTGGGCGGTGTCCCTTCCATGTGGAGTTTGCCTGTTTTTCCTGTATGTGTGGCTTTTCTCTAGGAGATCTGATTTCCTCTCACATTGAATTGTCCTATAGCCCCCGAGCAAGGCCCTTAACGGTCAATTCATCAAAATGATGTTCCGTTATAATTGTCAGTCAGTTTGGATAAAGGTGTCCGCTGAATGCTGAAAATATAAATAGATAAATAGGGAGGGCTGTGTCAGGCGGTGTGGTGGCGACTCCAAATGTAAGCAGCTGAAAAAGGTTAATTTTGCATAATTGATATTCAATTAAGGGCATGAAATATTTTGGCCCTTTTTTTGTTTTACTTCTAATTTAACATAGGCTTGGTTTGTAAAGCTAGCATTTGGATGTATTGTTAATATATTCTGATGCAGATATGGGGCTCTAAATACACACCTCCCTCATTTCATTACAAAGTTAAACCTTAAAAACAACGGGCGGGGAGTGGTATTTAGTAAACATTAAGTAAACAGTTGAAGAAATGTGTTGGAATGTTTGTGTGTGCTTGAAATGTGTGAGAGAGAGCGTGAGTCTGAATGTGGCAGTGTATGGTGTAGCTTGATAAGGATGTGCTCTCCTCCCTCTGCTCCTCATTGTCCTCGCTGTGAAACAGAAGAAAAAAAAGTCTGCGAGTGAGTCAGAACAGGGCCGAGCGAGTGAACGAGGGAGGAGGGAGATGTTGACGCTACCGATTCGCCTAGCAGCAAAAAACTGGACTTTCTTGTTCATCCTGATTTTTGCATCAACCTTAACACCGTTGTGCTAGTGTTTGTCATTTGTTATTAACATAGTTTTTACATTTAACCTCCCACACCTGCTGGAGCTTTCTGGGAGGTTTAGTCTTACTGCTGAGGCTGGTGGTGCAGGACGATTTCATAAAGTGCGAGCAGGAACAGCGCTATCTCACCGAGCCAACTGCCATCAAAGCCTGCACTTGTCTGTGCCTGTCATCCTGTTCAGAAACGGCACAGCAGCATTCTCTCTCTCTCTCTCTCTCTCTCTCTCTCTCTCTCTCTCTCTCTCTCTCTCTCACACACACACACACACAC
>JAOUQU010436468.1:0-20037 GCA_028566735.1 Ammoglanis amapaensis | reverse complement strand
TGTGTGTGTGTGTGTGTGTGTGTGTGTGTGTGTGTGTGTGTGTGTGTGTGTGTGTGTGTGTGTGTGTGTGTGTCGTGGGGGGAGAAACCGGTTGAACAGGTAAAACGGAGAGGCTGGGTCGGGTTTGTTGTCACCGTTATTTCCAGGCGCATGCGCGCTGCCACCTGTTTCCTCCTGAAATGTGTACCTGCGCTTCAATCAGCATTTGGAACTCACTGTGTTGTGACTCGAGCGAGCGGTACGGAATACTGACTACATCGCTTTATTCTGGTCGTGTGCGTCAAGTTTTTATTCAGATATCTGATCCAAGCACAGTTGATTAAACGTAACAACTTGGAACCTGGGAGTTACGGAAGAGACGGCAGGTAGCGTAAAAGTGGACTAATGGTGGGAGACGCCATAGGAACCTGTAGCCTTTAGGTACAAAACTTTGTAGAGTTAGCTCAAAGAAACAAACAAACAAAATACACATCTGTTAAAGAACAAGTTGTTTACTTCAATTAGGCCGTCGGTTGAATCGTTTTATTTGAAATTTGGTTTCACTAGTAGTTTAGGACAATAAGGAACCAGAAAAGATAGCGGAGTGCCACCTGGAGAACAGTCAGCATGCCTAGAGCATTCCTGGTGAAAAAACCCAATGTTTCTCCTGGAAAGAGAAGCTGGAGCGATCTACCCGATGATGAACGAGGAGACATCTACATTCCAGGTGAAGAGATCTAATCATTACATTTTTGTGTTTTTTATGTCGCGTATCCGAATAACGGTTAATGCGAATTGTAAGACTGACAAAAGTTCACAAGTTCGTGGTGTAATTATTGAGTCAATCTAACGAAAATAATTATATTTCACACAACATTTAGACAATTTGTGAACGTTATTAGTTAAGCAAATATATGTGCCAGTTTAAAATACTATGATATCTAGCCTATAATCGATTTTATAATACAATGTGGTATGCATTGTTGTGGTATGAACTAATTTTACCCAGATTAAAAACTATTTTACGTTAATTAGGTTACGTTTGAATTTATGACAAGTGGCCGTTACAAATTATTTAGTTGACCTTCAATCCCATCTAACTTCCTTATACACAGACGTGATATTCATTACAAGATAGGCCTACATATGCACACAGCTTTTAATCCACTTTTACTAAAAAGATCAATTGTGCTGGGGCGTCGAGTCTTACAGAAAACCTACATAAGGCTTTGCTATAAAGGGAATGTATATTTTACAAACAAAACATAAAATTTACAAAACACATTTACTGTGATTCAGCAAACTAAATTGAAATCGTGTAACAATGATTTACGTAACGGAATCACCGCCACAAACTTGTAGCGATCATTGTAAGCTTATATGTTTTGTTCCTTTTTTCTTAATCACTTTGAAAAGTTGTTTTAATAATACTTTATATGAAATTGCAGTGAGATGAACTGTTACTTTAGGCTAAGCAAGAATACATCTTGTAAGTCAGCAAAACTCATTAAAATGTTTAACATCATACACATCAGTCAGTCATTCAGTCATAATAAAGCTTTTAAAACAATTTGCTAGGTAATAAATGGTACGCAAAACAGGGCCTATATTATGCTTTTGGTGTTTGTATAAAAGCGAGATCGTAAACAAGTACATGAGCCAACACAGCACAAATTACGAATTAAGGGTTGGTACCGAATTTTTTGTCAACTGTGTAATCTGAACTTTTTCGATTTGTTTCTTATTTATTCGGAAGACTGTTTGTTCGCGAAACTTCAAACATCGAAACTATTTCATTGTTATTCAACACATATGCGGTATGTAAGTTGTTGTACCTGTTCTTCTAAATTGTCATTACTAACAGTTATGTAGTTTCATTTAAAAATACCAACTGTATAGCGCAGATAACTAACCAATTCTAATCATAAAAGAGAAAATCACTATTATAGCCTAAACTTCATGTTTTTTAAGAACAAAAAACTTTTATAGTAAGTATTTTCAATTACAGCTTTCTGTAAGAATATAAGCAAATAGTTGAATGAACTTGAGTAAATAGATGTGGTTTGATTGGTACGGAAAATAAACCGCATTTATTTTGTGGCGCATGGCTGTAAGTTAATGAACAGTGAGAGAAATAACGGACTGGACTCAATGCTGCTGTTCCCGCTACACCCTTAGCAAACATAGCCCAGAGTAAACTCGGCTCAGTGGGTTAGGCTTACCCTTTACCTCTCTTGCTGATAACTGATTTTACTTATCACCACAACACGCTGTATAGCATTGTTTAGCATTTGGGTCGTAATCGGACTGAAGAGATATTTCTCACCTACACCAGACGGAACTGAACATGGGTGCGTGACGTCACAACTGGAGCTCATAAGTGTCAACAATTCAACCGAATTAAATCATGTCGAAAATAAAGCTACATTGGACAAACCAAATCCAAGTGTACACAATTGTACAATCACATTCAGCAAAATCTATGCTGAATGTCTTAATAAGAAATCAATTATGTGGAGAGGTTTTTGGCCACACAACTAAGTAGTCTATGAGATAAAGTATCTTAAAATCTATAAATAAAGTATCTAAATGTATGCATTTAGATTTGCAGATACACAAAATATACAGATAGATACAAACATGTTATTTAAATGTCATGAAGTAAATACATTGTAGTTTATAATGTGTCCACTGTCACGACACACCATTTTAGTTTTTCATTCTTCTCCATATGATTTTCATATAACTTATGGCTATTTATTCTGGCCTGTTAACTAATTGATCAGATGCATGTTAAAACTTTATATACCTCACTGGTATAGCCATAGTTTCAAACTTTTGAAACACAATTCATGTGGCTATTTTTCTCACAAAGCCTTGCAAGGTTGCTTTCAGCACTAACTACAAACACAAAGAAGTTATACATTATAAGAAGTTATATTTATAAATTAACTGATTTAAAATATGCTGAATTGTAAATTGATGAAAATATGATTCAGTCAATGGAGTTAAACTAGAGTAAAATACAGAAGACATAATAATGTTTGACTTCAATTGAGGCACGCAAGCATTAATACAGAGAGGGACACAGACCAAAAACAGAAATACTTTGTCAAAGCATCTGGCAAACTTTTCTAGTTTGTAATTTCTAAAACAAGATTTTTAAAATGATCAGCATAAGGCTTTTATGATGGTTGATTGAGGGGTTTTAAATAGGCTTATGGGTAAACATTACAATATTAGGGAACATGATAGGTTGCAGGACTTATGTTTGCAGTCTATGCATTGTGTTGTATGTATGCTTGTATAAAAGGAGATCAAAAGCCTGTGTCTCTAGCTTGGCTGGTCAGACTGGTAATGCCGTAACAGGAGTGGCTGACTCCAGCCCAGGACAATACAGTTACACATGCACCTGCCTCCCATACAGCCATGCACACACACACACACACACACACACACACACACACACACACACACACACACACACACACACACACACGCGCACACACACACCTTTCCTAAAGGCACAACTGTCCTTTTTCCTGGATTCACTTTTCAAATATCAATGTATTCTCTACAAAAAACATTTCAGTGGTTTTATATTTGGCAAATATTATTTTATTTAGTTGTTATGCCATTTAGAACATATTTTTAAAATGGTTTTTAATTAATTTTGTTTTTGCTTTCTTCATCAGTCTCGGTGTCCCCTCCAGTTCTGAGAGATGAGACAGAAGCCAGTACTGCTGAAGTAGCCCTGTGTTTGTCCACTCATATAGAACACAACCGATGTGCACAAAAATACATACAGGAGCCATACAGTATGGTTTCCAAAGCAGAATTGCCCTCCAGTTCTGCTCTCGGGCAACAACAAAATTCAGAAATAGAGCACATCCGTCGTTCTCAGAGCAGCACATACGTTCGTTCCAAAATTAAGGTGAGGAGCTTTTAGGAAATTTGCCTTTGATCAAGTTTCGATTTTGATTGCTAGCCTAGAACTGGTTAGCCAGCATGGTTTCAGTGTTAATTACACACCTGTTTCATTTTGGGCATGTTTAAGGAATTGTTTAAGTCAATTGTTTACCAGACACACCTAGCTCATACTTACACCCACTACCCATTAGTATTAACTGTCATGCAAGTATTTTAGGTATAGTTATTGACTACAGACTATCTGTTTATATAGCACAGTATCAGTGCTTGCTGTATTTTTTGCTGTATCGGTTTATCAGTAGAGAGAGGGTCATCCAGTAATCAGTCATAACCTTAACATACTAAGGTATGTATGTGGCTGGTCTAGGAACAATAAAACTAGTTAAGTCTGTGCATATTTTTATGTGTTGTGCTTTTTCTGAGTACTTTTGTAAGTGTTTTTGCATTGTATGTATGAATGCTGACTAAATCGCTTAATTAATTAAATGAAGGTGAGATACTGCAGCTACTCTTGCCCATTTTAGGCTTACAAACCAAATTTAGTGTGTCTTGGCATATATTTTTTGGAAGTTGTTGAAGAAAAAATGGAATTCCATTCATGTATTGAATAAGGATTGTGATGTTTTGAGGTTGTTGGAGAGTAATAAAGGTAGTAAAAACAATTATTAATCTAGTTATATTTTAATTATGTCAGCAGTTTTAACAACTCTTTAATGATTTTTGTGGCATCGGTTTGAGGAGAAAAATGACCTCACACCAAGGCCAATCCTCATCAAGAGTGCTACAATACCACTTCCCTTACTTTAGAATTCTAACAATTAAGTTTTATATGATTCTCTAATATGCCACATATGAAATATTAACCAAAGTTCCTTGCCAAAGTTTATGCAATAATTCTGGAGGAATTGGCCAGAAAATGTGAACCTCTATGAAGACTTTAGGAAAACATGTTTTAGAATTTCAATTAGCTTAGACATGTTTAAAACTTGCACACACAAACTTACTGTTTTCTAACTTTACTTCCTTTTTTAATTTACAGGTTACTACAGGCGAACTTCCCACTGAATTTATCATTCCAAGTATGACTTCTGACCCTGCTCTTATCACCGTGGACAAAAATCCCCAAATAAGCAGTGGGACATTGTCAGCATCTGTACAGGGTGGAAACTACACGTGTAGTATTTGCCAGAAAGTGTTTCAGTATCAACGCATGCTCAACAGACATCTTAAATGCCACAGTGAACAAAAACGGCATCTGTGTGATTTCTGTGGCAAGGGTTTTAACGATACCTTCGATCTCAAGAGGCATGTCCGCACGCATACAGGTATGAGAGCATTCTTTTTCTGGCCAAGATATTTTGACTTTTAGGTGATAACTTTAAAAGTAGGGATCAGGTTTAATATACAAGGGTGTGTAATATTGTCAGCTTATCTATAAGGTTACAGTTTCAGATTGCCCTGCCTCAGAAGCTCTAGGCCAAAGCTCACAATGTACACAGACTTTTTAACATACCTTTTTCTTGTTATGCTTTTGCAGGCGTTCGTCCATATAAATGTAGCTTGTGTGAGAAGGCCTTTACCCAACGCTGCTCTCTGGAATCGCATATGAAGAAGATCCATGGAGTGACACAGCAATATGCTTACAAAGAACGTCGCACCAAACTATATGTCTGTGAAGAGTGTGGCCACACCGCTGCAACCCAAGATACACTGCTGCGCCACCTCCATAATCAGCATCCAAACAGTGCCTTTTTGCGGGCCAAGGTGGCACGTAGACAGTCAGGATCAGCAAGTGTTAGTGGGCAGGAGGAAAGCTCTCTTCCTGGTTCTCCTTTATCACTAAACAGTGATGACACAACAGGATCAGGGGGGAGGTAGAAAGATTAGGAAATTAAAGATTAGGAAAATTTAATGAAATATTTGTAATGATATTACAAACTATTTTTACATGTCATTTTCTGCAGACAAAATGTAATAAAATTGTCTTAATATTGAAGGCAATACACTCGTGTACTATATACATAGTGCCTAAAAATGTGGTCTCAACCTGATCTATAATAATATAACAGCAATTAATTTATTTTATCTTTTCTTAGTTCTACCTAATTTAAAAAAGATATATACAGCCGGTTTAAAAGGAAAAATACAGTCTTGGCACATTTGTTGTTGTTTTTTTACCACCCCTTTCTTTCGTGGTCAGAGTTGCAGTATGTTACTTTGAATCACTAAACTCAACACAGTACCTCATCAGACAGTAATATAATCCATTGTCCAATCTTGCAGTTATGTTGACATCAATAGCTGGCCTTGTACGACAGCACCATTGGACTGGCATGATTTGTTACTGTGCTGTCTAAGTGCCCCATTAAATATTGCTGTAACAGAGCATTATTCTTTATTTTGAAGTTAGTATAGTTGTCAAATGTATCCTCTATGCACTAGTTCAGTTTACATTAGGGAATTTTGTCATTTTAATAGCGGTTTAAAGAGATAAAATAACAACCAGGTTTTTCTCAGGGGTAAGACACAATGAAAGGCAATAGTAGTTTTTTATTGATCGAAATGATTGTTATAGTTTGAAATGATTTGTTAAAGTGCTTTGTTGGCTTGTTTCTTGTCATTAGATGCATGTGGTTGATAAACTGGGAATGAATGCACTGGTGCTCTTTGTAATATATACCATAAAATGTTTGTACATAAAATGTATATTTATTGAGATTTGCTTTGGTGGAGTCCCCCCCCCAGTCATTCTGAATGATTAACATTTATTTCTGAGGCCTCAAAAGTCAATGTTTTTGGGATTGGTGTTTACTTTAATTAATGTTCGAATTATTAACTGCACTCTACAAAAATAGTCACTGAAGAGTAGCAGTTTACTGCCTAAGAACGTGTTTTGTATTACAATAAATGTGTTTATGGTACACAAACTGGATGCAATATGCGAATCTATATATTTTCCAGGGAGTGTGGATGTTTTAGCAAGTAATCTTAGTGATGGATATAACTAAGGATATAACAGGTCTTAAAATGAGTAAAGTGTGTACATGCAGTGTGTGAATGAGTCAGTGGGTGGAAATTGGGTGATCATGCAGGATTCCAGATCTTTGTTTGGTCTTGTTGGAGGAATTCAGCAGCAGCCTCATTATAGGGTTTCGGTGCCTTAACGGTTCAAGGCTGCTGACGTTTGATCCGTTATGTTGCCTAACTCTCGGATTATAAATTCAACGCTAAACCGAGTTTATGTAACGCGATAAATATGGATTTTCGCTACCATACTGCAGCTTGCAATCTGCAATGGATTGGTACTTTAGTCTAAAACTAGGAAGTAGTCGCTATTTTTATTGTGAACTACGGTATGGTTTACCTGCCCTGTATGATTCAGTACAAATAGTTGTTACACTATTCTACCAGTAGAGGGCACTTTTACTATTACTGGCAAATCAATATAAAGCCTTGTTATATATGGAGTCAAATAAGGGTAAAAAAAGATTGTGCATCCGCATAAAAACTACTGAACTTGCAGAAGAGAAAATTGTGACTGTAAAGGAAAGTTAATAAAACATGTTTTATACTTACTAAATATTCCTTAAACTTATTTAAACATGTGTTTTTTCACATACAAACGTTAAATATCATTATGTAAAGAGACGCTTTATAGCTTAATTTATGCCCAGCTAATGATCTTACAATTTTGCTACAACACATAATTTAAGGTCATTTAATAAAAGTTTTTATTACTGCATATTATCTCAATAAAGTGTGAATTGAGTTGATCATTTAGCTACTAATGTGTGGCGTAAGATATCATCGCTTGGTCATGACGAGATAGTCGTTCCGTTACTTTTGCCTGGGTCACCAAACTGACCAATCAGGCTCTAGAATTAGGTTGGGACCGCCCAATCTTAAAATTTATGGAAGCGCAGATACGCAGACATAAATAAACGTAGAAATGTGGAAACATAAAAAAATATATTTTTTTAATTTTGATATTTGAAAATGAATAATTATATTTAAGCATTTATTTTGTGTCTCCCTTTTCATTCCCTTCCTGTGGGCCAGGAAAAAGAAAAAGTAACTAATGGTGAATACTCTGGCAGTGGTGGCAGAATACTCTGTAAACAGCGTACTCATATATATATATTCAACCTGCTTCAAACTGCTGGTGTAATAAATCGAAATGTTTTAACTACCTTGTTTGGAAAAAACCGAGCGTTTGTTTGTCTTATCGTTGTTACGTTAAGCAATAAAAGCCCTAGAGTTGGGTTAAAATGTTGTTTTATCTTGTACCTGGCAACCCGGCATAGTATGGCGTCTGCCTTGTTTTAGAAATATTGGCGCGGAGTAGCGACACAGAAGTGAATATTTAACTGTTCGCGTTAGGTAAACGTGCACTATAACCATAATGTTAAAATAGTGGAGTTTTTCTAGCAAATGCAAGTTGGTTATTTTGTAGTTTCACATTTAGATTTTAGGTGAAAAACTTAATGTTTTAAATGACAGACTGCTAATGCAGACTAGTTAGCTTGTTAGCTATTTGTTGGCTAGGTTCAGTTGAATTATCCATACACTGTAATAAAACAGTGCAATTTTGCGAAAATTTTGTTGTGTTTATGATTAAGATTGTTTAAAATATATCCATATGCCACTGGAGTCATATTATATACAAAGGTTGGACAACAAAACACCTGGTTTTAAACCACAATTATTTATTAGTCTGGTGTATGACCACCTTTTGCGACCAATACAGCGTCAATTTGTCTTAGGAATGACATATACAAGATCTGCACAGTGGTCAGAGGGATTTTAAGCAATTGTTCTGGTCGGATAGTGGCCAGATCACTACGTGATGCTGGTGGAGGAAAACGTTTCATCCTTCAAAACTTCACTATGGGTCAGCAACAGTCAGGGTGCTACGCTTCCTTTGGGGCTTCTCCACACCGTAACCTGGAGTTACAGTAAAGGTGGACTCATCAGAGAGCAATACATGTTTCACATTGCCCACAGCCCAAGGTTTGCGCTCCTTGCACCATTAAAACCATTGTTTGGCATTGGAATGAGTGACCAAAGGTTTGGCTATAGCAGCTCAGCTGTGCATATTAATCCTGTAGAGCTCCTGACAGGCAGTTCTGGTGAAAACAGGCGAGTTGAGCTGCATTTAATTCTCCCGTGATTTGGGCAGCCGTGATTTGGGCATTTGGTTTTTATGTTTTTGGATACAATAGTATTCAAGGTTTCCACCTTGGAGAGTTTCCACTCGCGTGCACAGTTAGCCCTGTTGGATGTCATTTGTCCTTCTTTGTGGTATTATCCTGGATAACATGGCTCTTGATACAACACAGACTTGCTGTCTTGGTCACACATGAACCAGCATGACGTGCACCAACATTTTGTTCAATTTTAACCTCTGGTAGGTCACCCATAATGTTGTGTGCATTGCAATTTTTTGAGCGAAACTGTGCTCCTAGCTTGCTAATTAAACCTTTACACTCTGTTGTTTCTGGTGAAATGTGCAATTAATGATGATTGAACACAGACTTGGTCCAATTTAGCCATGAAAACTCCCACACTTAAATGACAGGTGTTTGTTTCTTTTTCTCACTCTTGTATGTATATATATTACATTTAAAGTGGGTTTTGTTGATGCATTACACATAGTGTTTCTGTGATGCATCAAACCACATTTACGTGAAATGCTATAAAAGTGCAGCACTCACATTTGTTAAGTAAAATGATTATGTAAAATGTTTTTGCTTAAATCTGAATAAGGGATCTGTGTGGGCTTCTCGTGACCAGGTATGAGGTAGTTTAATAGGAGAACTCCCACACATGCCCATGGAAGATGTTCGGTTGGGTCGGAAGCGGCCAGTACCCGTCTGTCCAAATCCGCTGTTTCTGCAGTGGCTCACAGAAATGCGTGACCATGCCAAGGAGAAAGGCCTGAAAACCCAGTATGTCTATCAGAAGGTGAGCAGGTGCTTCTCTCTTGTATATACCTGCTATTTCAACTGCTGTTGTTAACACAACACCTCTTCTCTGTGTGTTAAGGCTATTAATTCGTTAAATAAGTATCCTTTGCCTCTGAAAAATGGCAAAGAAGCTAAAATCCTGCAGAACTTTGGAGACGGGATCTGTAAAATACTGGATGAACGGTTACAGAAGTACTACATGGAAAACGGTAAAAAGTGCTACCAGAGCAGTAACTAGACAGTCATATGATGTGTAATTTTAAATATATTCAGTGTCAACTCAGCTAAAAACACAACATTACCATATTTTTCAATAATGTTGTGTTCTCCTAAAGTTATGAGCAAACATTCTCACTGTATCTTTAGAAGAATGTTTTTGATAAAATTGTAACAGTTACTTTTAAATGTTTATTTACATGTAACATTTATATGAAAATTTTTAGTCTTTGTAAACTAATTGTTTTAAAAAATAACTGTATAGAATAACATTGACGAAATGTTCTAATAAACAAACACAAAACAAACAAATCAGAAGATTTATAGGAAATCACTTTAAATGTTCCACTATACCATTTGTGGTGGCTGAGTGGTCAGCACAGTCGCCTCACAGCAAGAAGTCCCGGGTTCGATCCCCGAGTCGGGCCGGGGACTTTCTGTGCGGAGTTTGCACGTTCTCCCCATGTCAGCGTGAGTTTCCTCTGTGTACTCCGGTCTCCTCCCACAATCCAAAAACATGCACTCGGTTGATCAGAAATAGGTAAAATTGTCCTGTAGTTTCACGAGGTCCCTGAAGCGATCCAGGGTTGGAGAAAGACCTGGCAACCTACTCCGTAAAAATAATCGGATCGGTAGCAGTCCACAGAGTGACGGGTAAATACATACATTTCTAAAATCTTAAATGGGGTTCGGTAATGTTCTTTCAACGATTTCAGAACTTTAATGGAAAAAATGTTCTGAGAATGTTAAGGAAACTGGACAAACTAGCATTTTTATTTGATAATTAATGCTTCGTTTTAGTTGTAGGAGCATTTGTCCTGTTTTCTTAACAATCTTAGAATTTTTATTTACTTAAAGTTATGAAAATATTTAGAGAACACGACATAAATATTTTAGGAACGTTCTTATTGATATATTTAAAGAACATTTAAAAAAAAAATTCGGACTGTTCAATTTTGACTAAGGAAATGTTTTATTAGATTGTTAAATGTTTATTATAAATGTTTTATTATTGTTCTTATGCTCAATTTTTAAAATCTTCAGTTTAAAAAAAGTTTGAAGAACGTTCATAATGTTGCACATAAAAAACATTTCATACTTTTATTGTTAGTTTTATCAAGGTTAAGTCAATGTTTATAGGAAGTTGAACGTTACAGTGAAATTGTTTGCTCATAACAATTGGACAACTTTACTTAACACTACTGAAAGTTTTAGGAACGTTTTCCGTTAGCTGGGAAACAACCCTGTATTATATTTTAATAACATTAAGTGTCTTTTTCAAAACATCAACAGTGGCACTGTGGCAAATCTTATTTATGAAGGTCCTGGGGCAGTGAATCACCTTACTGATATTTTTGCATGTTTTTTGTATCATAGTGAGTTTACCCTGGGGTCTCCAGTTCCTACCCCTATAACCCCACATAACCCCCGTCAAGAAGTGCAATTGAGATCAACTGGAGATACTCTATAGGTATCTCTATGTAGGTATTCCACAGAAAATACTGTAGTTGCTTATTACAAAGTTAATCCCAATTTAGTGATTAACTTTGTAATAAGCAACTATTTTCTGTCATGGATACCACCAGAAGTATAACACATGATGTTAAATTCCTAATAAACAAACAGAGGTGCAATTTAAACTTTCAAGCTTTCAGTTGTTAGCCTAATGCTCTATACAATTGGCTTTCCATGAACACTTTGGTTAGCTTGGTCTTCTTGATCACACCCCTTTCTGGAATGCCTCCCCAGCGCTCCGTTTACTAAATCAGATCACCCCACCCTTCTTCTGCCTACTTACAGACAGAAACCAAAACGGAGATCTCCTATTGTCAGAGATTGTCATCTCTGGTCGGACCAATCAGATTATATGCTCAAGAAGTGTTTTGATGACGCAGACTGGGACATGTTTCCAAGAAGGATTTATTTGTGCTGTTTCTGGATTACAACTCAGCTTTTAATACTATTGTACTTTCAAGATTTGGCAGGAAGCGCCATGATTTCAGTTTGAACAGTTTCTTGCACAGTTGAACTCTCAGTCAGGTTAATACCAGGTGGTCAGAATGGCAACATGACCTCATCCCCAGTCACTCTCGACATTAGTGCACTTCAGGGCTGTGTTTTGAGTCCCTTGCTGTGCTGTCTATATACACAGTGCCACTCACAGCTCCAATGTAATCAAATTTGCAGTTGACATGCCAATCATAGGAATGATCTCAAACAACAAGACAACCTATAGAGAGGAGGTAGCCTTTCTGACACACTGGTGCCAGGATAGCAATCTCTTTCTCGACGTCAACAAGAGCCAAGAGCCAACTCCATTGCTCTGGAATGGAAAGCCCTGCAGAGGGTTGTTCGAACAGCCTCATCACCAGGTCCAAATGCCAAACCTCCAAGACCTACACACCAGCTGCTGTCTAGCTCCAGTAGGATCCTAAAAGGCTCTTTCCATTCAAGTAATTTCTTGTCCTCAAAGCTGCAAGAGCTGATCGTGGAGATAGTGGACATCTTAATCACTATCAATGGTGCCACAGAGAAGAGGGTCTAAAGGGTTTATCTCACAGAGGACCTTACATGGACTGAACACACGACATGGGTGGTGAAGAAGGTGCAACTGCGCCTCTTGTTTTTTAAGTAGGTTCGGCATGATACCCATATTCTCAGGACATTATACACATGCAATGTAGAAAGTGTACTGACTGACTGCATCACTACTTGGTACAGGAGCTGCACTGCCCTGGAGTGGAAAGCCCTGAAGTGGGAAGTAGCACATCACCAGGGTCAAAATGCCAAACCTCCAAGACCTGCACACTAGCCGCTCAAAGCTGCAGTGGCAGGAGGTAAAGGACCAAAACCAGCGAGTTTAGAGACAGTGTCTTCTGCCAGGCCATCAGGCATGCCGCTCTGTACTCTGCACTTTACTAAGATTAATCCACTTTTTTGTGAACAATCTTATGGGCCCCTTGTAATTACATAGTGTAATTTATTGGACTGTATATTTATAGTTTACAATTGATTTTAATGTTGGGCATGTTGGACCCTAGTCAGACTCTATATCTAAATGTCTGTACTGTACATTTAGAGCTGATTTATATATTGAGCTGCACATTGTAGTTCTATATGTAACATTGTATATGTACTGGCTTTTTTTAAATCATTGTTTTGTTTCGTATTTGAAGTTTGTTTTAAAAACTAATTTGATGCTTCCAAGACTTTCACACTTTTCATATCTATGTTAGTGTGATGTGACAAGTGATTTCATCTGTTGCTGATCATTTAATCCCTTCTATATCAACAAATATGCTAACATGAATACAATGTCCCCTAATATAATTAGGGGACATTATATTTTATGATTTTATACTAATGTCCCCTAAAGAGAAGTAGTTGAGACATGTAGTGAGATAAATTTAGCATACAAAGTTGTCAATGATTATGTTGGTTATTAAAGACTTGAAATTGTCGGTAATGTAAAACAATCTATTTGTTTTTGTAATGTTTACTTGTATTGTAAGATACCTACATGAATATACAATGAATATACCGGTACATAAAAAAACAGGACAATAGTGAACATAGGTGTAGCTCAAATCTAAATTTTTGTGGAAAACCAATCTGACATACTTTTGCACTGTTTCATCTGTACTTTTTTGTACATTTTGTTTGTTTTTTTCAGCCTACACAGGGCATGATTAACCGTTACTGGTCGATAGCACTGCTGTATAACCTTAAATCCCAGTGCTAGTAATTAAGCTAGCAATTCATCAGATTCACAAAAACAATGTGTTACATAATAACATTCTGACCTAGACTTAGTTTTCAGAGTTTATTTGTTCTTTTATAGGTGTCAGTGCTTCAATTCACAACATTCCAAGTATTACTGAGCCTTCCAGCAACAATTTGCCACCTACCATACAATCAACACATGGCTCTAATGAGCCTGCGGAAGGAAATATGGTGATTATTTGAGATAAATACTTAATAAATACTAGTTGTCTTTGTATTATTAATCCTATTGCTCAGACATAGACTATTCATAGTATATGTACTGTTGGCTCATAGAAGCTGTGTTTTGCACAGAGGAAGTTGGAAGCTGTTGCTGGGCAAGAAAAACGAGGAAAGAAGAAACGAGATTATGTGCCTCAGAAGAGATCAGGAGGTTATGCAGTTCTGTTGACGTTATACAGTCATTTACAGGTACAAAGATTTTATATTAGGCAAATATATAGCCATGTTCTTGTAAACCGAAAGCAAATATAAGTTCAACCACATATTTTTTAAATACTATCAGTTGACGACAATAAGTTAAATGAAATTTGGCTTTGCTTATTAGATACCTGGTAGTAAAGGCTATATGTTTAAAAATGAACTGCAGACCGAGGCACAGCTACTTTGCGACAAATCTTTTACTGTGGTAAGGATGTTAACACAGTTTCTATATAAAATATGGCTACTTTGTTTGGTTGCACTATTTTGTTTTGACGCATTATTTTTTAAAGCCTGATGTAGGTAGCAAATATACAGCATGGTCCTCAGTAAGCACACTTATCCAAAAAGATCTGCTGCTGAAAACCCACAATCCTGCCAGGTAAAACCCTCAATTCTTAAAACTAATTTGTTTGTTTGTACTAGTTAGTAAGTTTGTTACCAGGTGAGATTCATTAGTCTCATTTTTATTTTTGTTGGGTTCAATTATTTAAAATGTTAGAATATATGGGGACCTGATAGTTTTGAATTACAAGTTTAAAAATCTTCTGTTTTCCATTTTCAAAGAGGAGGAGATGAGTTGTAGGAGGACAAGTGCAGGTGGCTAGCGTTAAAGAGAAGAATTATCTGGACATTTTCACAATAAACGATTTACTGTGGTACTCCTTCATGAGGGTGACCAATAACAATGATGTAATTAGATAATGTGCTAACTTTCTTTTTTCAATTGATTCTTTTGATATATTTGATGCCATGATAGATATGTTTGTTTTTGTACTTTTTAAATTTTAAGAATAATATGAAAAGAATTAACTATAAATGAATGTAACTAACCTACTAACCATAACAAAATCACTAACCATACAATTACTAGAAAATGATTTGGGGGTTTTTGCAAAGAAAAAAAGCCTTTAAGTGAAATTAACTTTATACAACACTAGCTGCTCCAATGCTTCACATTTTTCTCATTTTTATTTATTAGGTATTCATTAACTGAGCTGGGTGTGTCTTTAGCAAAGAAGTTGGCGTCTGGAGAGAAAGCGGTACAAGAGGTAGAAAAAAGTGAGGTTGAGGAATCAGATGATGGACCTGTTACAGTAGACCTGACTGAAGATGAAGTGGAGGAACATGAAGTTGAAGACGGCTGGTGAGAATAATTCTTTAAATATAAATGTGAAAAATATATTTAAAGCTCACATTTAATCTTCTGTTAATTCTTCTTTTTCCTGATTTGAAAAATACTTGGATGTGGAATGTGTAACATAGATGATTTATTTTAAATTATACAACTATGACCTAAATGTTTTCTTCTGCTTTTATCTTCACAATGAACATCATAGGGGCCAGATGCCCAATGTTATTTTGTCAATTAGGGTGTGGCTACTGCTGCAGATTTTTAAGATGAGGAATTACATAAAATGAACATTTTGAAATGTTGAAGGTAACTTTAGTATACTGACTGTATTTAAGTTGCTTTTAAGAAGCTGGCTTAAGCGTATTATAAAAAGGCTTTGTTTCCTCCCAGTTTCCAGAGAGAAGGACGAAATCCATCTGTATCAGCAACTCTCTCAGAACTCTCACCAGTGTACTGTGCTTCAAAACCAGAAAGAACTGCATACCTCCTGCCTGGCTCCTATGATATTGTCTTGTGTGTTGATTTTATTGAGACCACAGGGTAAGCTTTTTTGAATATGATTAGTATTTTCAATTGAATTGCAAGCATTTATCTTACTTTATGTTGTCAGTGTTCATTTATTTATTTCTCGGCAGGGGAAACACTGCACGCAAACAAGAACTGGTCAAGGAGTTGCAAAAGAATGGAGTGACCTTTGACATCAGAAAACTGAATGTGGGAGATTTTCTATGGATTGCACGGGAGAAAGTTACACCTGTACCTGGTAATAAACTTTTTTGGGTTTACTTTCATCCCTCCTAACCTGCGCCATGTTGCATCTTTTTATGTATAGTTCAAATAGTTTAAGAGTAAAAGCAGATCGGAGGTGCACAAGCCAAGATTAAAAAAAATAAAAAAAATAATAATAATTTTTTTTTTAAACAAAGCTTATAAATATAAGCTAATTTAGTATAATCCAATTGTTTTCAAAAATTAATTTTCTCTTAATTCCTTTCCACAATTGATCAGCACAGAGTTTATAGGTCGAATGCCATTTTCTACACAATTGATTTTTTTTATGTGCGCTTGTGCACTTCTCTCCAATGCTGTTGCTTTTCTTCTCAAAATACTATTTGATCTATATATTACACCATTAAATGTATAGAAATTTTGTATTGAGCACTTTCTGCAGTTAATGTTGCCTGTTTGGTACAAATTATTTGTGTACTTATTTTTAAGGCAACAATGTAAAAATATTTACACAATGGTTTAATAAAGTGATTTCTTACATGTTTAAACGAAGTTCTTGTTTTCGGACACATCCCTCTCTATCAGACAAGCACTACAATGCACTGGCTTATACAACTTAGTCTACAGGGCAATTCAATTAACCTCACTGCATGTTTTTGAACTGTGGGAGGAAACTGGAGCATCTTGGACGAAGCTCATGCAGACAAGGGGAGAACATGCAAACTCTTCACAGAAAGAATGTGCAATGTCCCATCTGGGAATCAAACCCATAAGTATTTTGTTGTGCACACTTTGTGCTTTTTACACACATAAATTGTTCATCCGAATTTAACTCACTAAGTGCGGTGAAACGCATATTTCACGCACAATGTTTCCCAATGGAACATCAATCATGACCTGTTGAGTCAATTAGAGAATTCAAAAATATTTGAATTCCAATACAACAATTATTTTGATGTATGTATTCTTATGTGAAAAAAGAAATGTACTGGAGCTGTATGCTAACCTCAGGGCATGTAACATCTGGTATTTCCTAGAATGTTCTGTAAACTTTGACTTGGCTATGTCGTGTGGAAAAATAATCAATCATCAATGGAATGCATTTACCGTACATTTAATTAATGTACATTCAGTTAATGGTATTAGTTTAATTCATGTGCTCATTCAATAGTGCTTATGCATGTGCTTTACATTAGCAAAGCCAGAGTTAAATAAAGGCTGTGTTTAAATGAAGGTCAGTTGCGGCCACCTGCAGCAAAAGAGCTGGTTCTCGATTACATTATCGAAAGAAAGAGGATGGATGATCTATGCGGAAGTATCATGGATGGACGCTTCAGAGAACAAAAGGTAGATGGCCATCTAAGCATAATGGTAGATTGAAATGCCCCCATATATCATTTGAAAGTTTTGTTTTATTTTGAAAGCACAAATCTGCATTCTTAAATCATTAAATTGCCTTTTAAATGGAAAGAAAGTTGAGTTGATTTGATCGTTGTAAGACTTTGTCTTACACCAGGGGTCACCAACCTTTTTGAAACTGAGAGCTACTTTTGCGGTACCAACTAATGCAAAGGGCTACCAGTTTGATACACACTTGTGAAATCACAAATTTATAACCTTTAATTACATGTTTTTATTAATAATTATGTTTTGCAACGTCCGTGGGTCGCGCGGAAAGGATTAGACAAAAGTCTTGTTTTATTAACACTTCTGGATAACTCGCTGTTACATTTCATTTTCCTCGTAGCATCGCCCGGAACATTGGAGCACGCACGCACGCACACACACACACACACACACACATACCGGTTTACTCCCAAAAACTCTCTCGCTCCCTACACACCTGCACTAGGCTTCTCCCTCCCCTCTTAGCACCCCCACACACACTAAGCAGAATAACTACAACATGTGAACAGAGTACCCCATAACATTAAACAAACACATAACCCATAACATTAAGCAATCGTTACAATAAATTACATATATTTTCTAATTTACACCAATGCAAGTGTGATTTAAAAAAATAATAGCGACAAAAAAAATTTATGCAGCTCACTGGTAAGTGTCACTGTAATGAGCTATTTTTAGAACAGGCCCGCGGGCAAATCATGAGGTCCTTGCGGGCGACCTGGTGCCCGCGGGCACCACGTTGGTGACCCCTGTCTTACACTATTTTATTGCTGTTGCTCCTTTAGTTCCGTCTAAAGAGGTGTGGTCTGCATAACCCCATCTACCTGGTGGAGGAGTGTGGCTCAGCAGCAGCTCATCTCAGCCTACCAGAGAGCACTTTGAAACAGGCTATAGTTAACACTCAGGTATGTGTTACATTTTTGTATTTTGTGAGTCATTGTTCGTTATCACACTGAACATCTGGCCTATTGTTTACCATAAGTAATCTGTAAATATTTTTTTGGAATTTGTTTTTGTACATAATTCATGGCTGTTTGCTAAACTCCCCTGATTGTGTAACTCAAATCAGTTAGCTTCAAATAAGAAGTGTTTTTTTAAATAGATGGACCAAAACATTAGTTTGAATCCTAGCCTAATCCAAATCCCATCAAACTATTTAGATAGAACATTGACAATTATAAACTCATCGTCATCATGCATTTCAAGATAATGTGGCTACATGTTTTAATGTTCTAAATGAATTGAGTTAAATGCCTTGTATTTTTCAGGTAGTAGACAGTTTCTTTGTGAAGAAAGTTCAGGATATTAAGGAATCAGCAGCTTACCTGACGGTCATGACTAGACATCTACAAAAACTTTATCAGGTTTATCAGGCAGTTATGTTTTGCTTTATTATAATGCTGTTTTTTGTTTGTTTATGTAACACTCCCTTTTATTTATTTTCTCAGAACCGGACGTTGTTTAATCACTCCAGAGAACTGCAAGGAGATGATGTGAGGAATGGAGAAATTCCTCACTGCTCCCTTATCTCTTTTTCAGAGTTTAACTATGGAGCTGTAAAAAACAAGGTAGCATGAAATGATACTGTGGTTCTGAACCTCTGTATAAATCTGCTTTACTTAAACCATCACCTCATGTTGCTTAATTAATGTTGCAGTAATTACTTTACTAAAGTGTTTTTTGTGCATGCATTTAGTGCCAGACTGTCCGGGAGGTCTTTGCTCGACAGCTTATGCAAATAAGTGGACTATCTGGAGATAAAGCAGCTGCCATACTGGAACATTATAATACATTGAGCAGGTATTATTCATTTGTTTTTTTCTCATCTTATTGACACTCAGTCATAACCTGTGACTCTTGTTTTCTCACAATTCTACAATGCTGCTCATGTAGCTGGCTCATTAGATTTTTGGACACATTCTATATATAGTGAACCAACAAAACTAGCATTGTGGTGCAAAGAACGTAGCGTTAGTTTGAAATGTGATTATAATTATAATATAGTATAATTTAATGTAATATTTTATTTCTGGTTTTTTAAGCATATTCATTTGTAAATTCAGCCATGTGGGTCATCAGTTACTAACTCTGCTCCCTCATCCCTTTGTTTTAAATGGCAGGTTGTTAAGTGTATTACCTAAGTAATCATTCAGTCATTTATTGGGCCGTGACTTCATACTTACTCCTTTTAACAGTTTATTAACAGCATATTCGCAGTGTTCCAGTGAAGCAGAAAAGGAAAAACTGCTGTCTTCCATCAAATATGGCAAACTTAAAAGGTAAATAACCTACATATTTACATTTATAAATTTGTTTTTCCATTGTTGTTCCAAAAATGTACTTGTATGTACTGTACATTCATTGGTCATTTAAATGCTATACTTAACCATATACCAGGGGTCACCAACCTTTTTGAAGCTGAGGGCTACTTTTGGGGTACCAACTAATGCGGAGGGCGACCAGTTTGAT
>JAOUQU010435964.1:0-20067 GCA_028566735.1 Ammoglanis amapaensis | reverse complement strand
AATTATCCGACTGAATATCCGACACGGAGGCTTAATTTCCGACCGGAACCGGACTGGATCGGATAGCTTAAAATTGGCCGAAATCTGAGATCCAGTGCAACCCTAATACAGATTTAAGTGGCATTGGGGCAAATTGGAATATGGTGACTACAGTTTCCTCCAAACCTCTAAAAACATGTAGAGAACAGTCATTTATTTCAAGAAACTAAACTGCTCGATATCTGAACGGATTAGTTCGATTTTTTTAGACAACATTTTCACTGGTGTGCTTTATTTACAAAGCAAAATCATTCTATGCAGAAATACAAACACTTGGGTGCAGCAGTGAGCAGACATGGCTAACACGGTGGGAAGCCCTAGCAATTATGCCAGGGGAACAGTTAGGGGTTCGGTGCCTCACACAAGGACACTTCAGTCGTGACCGGTCAACACTAAATCAAACAAGCAACCTTCTGATCCCGAGCGTGGACACTACCAGGTCACGGCCGCGCCCAAATGATCCTTCCAGCCCTGAAGCAGCTTCCCAGGCTTACCAGAGTCTCCCCCGCAGGCAGTGTTCCTCCATGTGCAGGAGTCAGGGACAAGGATGATGACAATGACGTCATATTAAACAAGCTGCAAAGATTTCAAATGTTTTAATCATGACCACATTAACACGAACAAAAATAAGTACACTGGAGAGAAAAAAACTTTTAAAAAGCATTAGTGTTTTAATATAATATAAACAATCATTTCGTTTTACTAGATTTTGTTGCTCTGCTTCCAGTTTAAACTTTTTAATATTGCTATTTTTAATATTTTGGGGGTGGTTTTGCATATGGTATGTGTATATACTATATTTAATACAAGATTATTAATAATTTTATACAAGGGTTAAACCATGCCGTCATATGTAAACAAACCAAGACATGTTAGAAACATAGCTAAATTTATTTATTATTTAAATACATTTATGACCCCTAATCTCAACAGCAGGTGTTTACAAAACTGCACAAATTTGTAAGCAATAAATTACCTGCGAGTCTCAAGATAAGCCAAGAAATTGGTTAATTAGTTAGAATCTGTGCTTATGACAACGCTAACCGAGAATATCTAAATAAACGCAGCTTCACGTGGTACAACAGGTGTTACACCAAATTCTGTAACCCGCAGAAATGTGTGACCACATTGTGTTCACATGCACGAGCGTCCCTTTTAGTCACAATGTCCAAGAATAAACTGCAACTTATCAAAGAAAACAAGCATCTACTGATAACTTGTTTTCCTATATAAGCATAATTTAAAACTTTTTAAACAATTAAAACTTACATTTCCTGTGCTGTGACACGATACTTTTCAAATACGAAATATTTCCAATAAACTATGTGGTGAGTACAAATAATGACAATAAAAAAAATAATCTACCAGGAACACGAGTCACACATTTCGGCGGTTAACATATTTTGGTGCAACACCAGGTCCTTGCTGGCGCTAACTAGCCAGCCAGCTTAGCACACAGCTAACAACAATTACCAATGAAGCATGTTTAAGACTTATACTACAGTAATAAATAATATACCCCAAATACTAACGGTTGTGTAAATATACAGTGCTTATTAAAGTAGTATTTATTTACCCGCTATTTCAAACATTGACGTCAACATGCTATAAATTATACTGTTTTGATAGTTAGCTTTGTAGCTAAAGCTAGAAGCGTAAACAACAATTAGCTGAATAGTTTAACACGAACGAAACACAAATTCTTACCGTAAATACACAAAATATCACATGATTGAAACTTCAAAGCTTTTTTTACTAAGTTTAGGGATAAATGAACACATTAATATTGAAACTGAAGTTTGGGCGCGCTATAACTGACGTGGTACGTTACGAAAGCATAACAATCGAGCCCTGCGCTCATCGATAAGTTGTTTTTTTTTAAATACAGATCTTTTTTTTCAAAGTAAAAGTATATTCAGTAATACTCCACACGTCCAGTTTAACCTTTAAAAAATTATAAATTACAGTGGTTTTGACACGTTTATACATAATGTTTTATGTACAGTATATGGGTATTTACATGTAGGCCTGTTTATATCTGGGGTTCATATACATGTGAATGCATGGCTGTATTAGTGCACATCTTGCCACTTTATCATTCAATCATCATTACTACAATGTAATAACTAATAACTAGTAATGATTGTAATAATTGGTATAAATCAAAAAGCGATAACAACATATCTTGAACTGTAATATGTCTGAAATGCATGTATTCATTGATCTAGTTACAAATTGTGCAATTCATTGACCTTTTGACTGTAATCACTTGTGTGATTTTTTTCTACTGTTTCCTTGCTTTAACATGTGACGTTAACTTCCTTTGGTATCAATAAAGTATCTGTCTATCGATACATCCATCCATCTTTATGCATTAAGACAAACCCAGCAAACACAACTACTTTATTATTTTGCTTATAAAAGATATAATGTCCTCCACAAGTAGGTCACCAGTATGTTGCAGGGTACAGACAGACAGAGGCACAGACATACAGAGAGAGAGAGAGAGAGAGAGAGAGAGAGAGAGAGAGAGAGAGAGAGAGAGAGAGAGAGAGAGAGAGATTCTCCGTCCTCCCCCTTCCCTGTCTCACCTCTTTCTCTCTCCCCTGTAGGGTTTTTTTTCTTTCTTTTTTTGGGGTGGAATTCACAATTGCCCCAAGTGGGGGGTTGCCATGGAGATGGCTTCTGTAGGCGCGAGAGGTCAGACGCTGCAGGACCGCGTCCGATCAATGGACATCCCGGCTATGGAAGACCAAAACGGTCAGACACGATGCGAATGCACGTCGATGCAGGGGGTCGCCAGGTCATTCGATACCAGGGCTTAGTGGTGTAGCAGCAAGGAGTCCCGGGTTCGATTCCCGTGTGGAGTGGAGTTTGCATGTTCTCCCTGTGTCCGAGTTCTTCCTGTGTATTTTATTCTGTGCATGTGTGAGTTTGCATGTTTGACTTAGGTTTCCTGCCATAGTCCAAAGACATGCCAGCAGGCTAATCGGAGATGCTGGATTGTCCTGTGGCTTCCTACACACCTAGCCATTGGGTCTGAAGCCCGGGTGAAGAGGGAAGGTTGCGACAGGAAGGGCATCCAGCATCAACGAGTTTCGGTTTCCTCCCACTGTCCAAAGACATGCCACCAGGCTAATTGGATTTGCTAAATTAAATCGCAGATATCTGGGTACCTAAGTACCAGGTCTAAAGCCCAGGCAGGATGGGCATCCAGCATCAGGTACTTTCTGGTTTCCTCCCACAGTCCAAAAAAACATGCACTAGATCCAATGAGCACCCAAACGTCTCGGGTAAGACTGCAACTGTAAAATAATAAAATAAAATTTTTTAATATCATTATGAAACAAACAGCTCGCATGTGACTGATCTGTTATTCTAGCATTATAAATAAAATATAAATGTTGGTGTAAAAGTAAAATGTTTAAATAATTTCTTCTCTTTGCGATATTTAAGCAATTAAGCAACAGAACAATTAAAGTTTGCTTGTGCGTTTTAACGATTACGAAACACGAGTCGCCCCCTGCTGGCAAGCAACTGCAAGTCCTGTAGCAGTTTTCATGAGTAAAACTGTTCAGACGCGGTTTGTTGCTAATTAGTGAGTAAATGAGCAAACAAGAGAGTGAAAGAATGATTCGTAATAAAACACCTGAAGTCCAAGTTTAGATTAAACAGTGATTAGAACTTCGTAGATCTTGTTGTTTTTACATCTCATTAGTTTATGACGAGTTTAAGTACGACTAACATTACAAAAACATAAAAACCCTTCAAAACAAACATTTTATCAATCATCCATTCTTTTTTCACCCGCCTATATAGAGTAGGTAGGTAAATATGTAGATAAGTAGGTAGGTAGGTAATTTGATAAGTAAGTAGATAGGTAGGTAGGTAGGTAGGTAGGTAGGTAGGTAGGTATATAGGTAGGTAGGTAGGTAGGTAGGTAGGTAGGTATATAGGTAGGTAGGTATATAGGTAGGTAGGTAGGTAGGTAGGTAGGTAGGTAGGTAGGTAGGTTGGTAGGTAAGTAGGTAGGTAGGTAAGTAGGTAGGTAGGTAGGTAGGTAGGTAAGGATGTATGTGTGTATGTATGTAGGTAAATAGGTAGGTAGATTGGTAAGAATGTAGATAGGTAAGTAGGTAGGTAGATTGATAGTTAGATGGGTAGGTAAGTAAGTAGGTAGGTAGGTAGTTAGGTAGGTGGGTAAGTAGGTAGGTAAGTATGGATGTATGTAGGTAAATAGGTAGGTAGATAGGTAAGAATGTAGATAGGTAGGTAAGTAAGTAGGAAGGTAGGTAAGAATGTAGATAGGTAGGTAAGTAAGTAGGAAGGTAGGTAAGGATGTATGTATGTAGGTAGGTAAATAGGTAAGAATGCAGCTAGGTAGGTAAGTAAGTAGGTAGGTAAGCACGCATGTATGTAGGCAGGTAGGTAAATAGGTAGGTAGATAGGTAAGAATGTAGATATGTAAGTAGGTAGGTAGATTGATAGTTAGATAGGTAGGTAAGTAAGTAGATAGGTAGGTAAGTAAGTAGTTAGCGTTATTAATCCCTTTAAGAGGCAGCATCATCAATTGATCAAAACCAGGTCAGTTCTACCAGCTGTACTAGTACCGTACATGCACATAGTGACAAACATTTTCATTAAGTTTAATTGACTAGCCTAGAGTCTTGTCATTACTCCAGCAGAGTCGACTTCAGTCCGACAGCAAAACAGACCTTCTTAATCTTTGAAATGCAAATTTCTTTCCTCCCCAAATCAACAAACGGAGGAGAGACACAAATTCAATAAGCATTAGATCTGTCGCCAGCCGCCGCATGATGTCCGCAAATATCCCAGCCGTTGTTTAGGCCTTAGCGTGGTGCCTGGTGGGAGTTATTAAGCAGATTGCTGGTGAACCACAGGCCTTTGCTTGTTGTTTATGTGGAAGCGGCCTCATGCTGAGAGGCTGGAAGGAGCAGCTGTGAGACATAAACCACATCAGCAGGACGCTAATGTTGCTCATCATCCTCGTCCTCTTGTGTGGGCTCATGGAGTTCTACCAACGTCTCAGCTAATGTGTCACCTCACTTCTCAAAAACAAGAAGGTCAGACTAATAAAAAAGTTTATCAAAAGCTACCATTTATAACGATCTAAACTTCAGTATATGATGTTGGCTCACACCGGCTACAGCTAAGGTCAAGACTCACATGCACATGTCGGGACGTGCATCTAAAGTCAAACAGAAAAGTTGCAATTTTAATCAAGAACAACATCGATTGCAAAAACAGGAATTGAGTTAAATGAAATATTTCATTTTATATGGGATGTTTTATATATCTAGTTAAAATATATTATGGTTTGCTGTATAGAGTTTAAACATTACTGACTAAGAATAACATTGACACCCACATGAATAATTGATTTAAAAAAATTCCTGATTAAAAGTGCTTTACAGACTTCTAAATAGATCTAAACACATCCAGAACTTAAATAATAAATAATAAAAGTCTTTCTTTCATTAAAGAAAAACGTAGGTTTTGTGTGCAAAAACTATAAGTAGATTTGGATTAAATCTGTTCTATTAATTGCAACAATTTCAGTATTAATATAATTTTCATTAAATTTGTGTTAATTGTGCAATTATACTTTGATAATAAGTTCCACTTTAACGACTTTTACAAGTGTTGTGATTGCAAATCCACTAGATGGCGATGTAACTAACAAAATCTTTCTTTTTGCTCTTTTACAAAATGAACGAAACACAAAAACTTCGCAAAATATGTAGAGAAATTTTAATATTTAAAAACAAAAAGAACTTCATAAATATGTACAATTAAAATAATAAATGTGATTTAGTAGAACTGTAAACTTATTTTTAAGGGAGAACCGTGAACTTTTATTGTAGAATCGTGATTTTTTTATAGTACTGTAGAATTATTTTATACTAAAACTGTGAATTTATATTTGTTTAAATTACATTTCTGATGTAAAAGTACGTTTACAGTAGTGTTATAAATATTTCCTCGAACATTTTCCCCTTACAATAAAGCATCAATTCATTGTATTATATCTTAGATTTCTGATCCAGTTGTAGCCACAATCGGTGTCGTTACTGTTTCTAACCGAGACTGTTGTGACCTCAAACAATCTAAATGCATGAAAATGTGTTTAAAGAGTCGCATACAATTACAGAAAGTGGAGCTGGAACATCCTGGCTTTCCACCTCTCATCAGGTTGGACTGGTTTCACATGTTTGATGTGACTGGAACCTGCTGAAGCTATGAAAAGCAGCTGAAGTATGTAGTACCCATGATGATATTTAAACATGGATCTACATGTTTGGAGGACATGACGACGCTTTGAGAGCTCGATGACATAAGAACTTTACGTCACAACTAGATCTTCGTGTGCTGGTGTTCACAAACAAGTGCAGATCAGGTTCTTCAAGTGGGTTTCTGGACTTACTGATCATAGATTAACATTGATCAAAATAGTGACTTATCCCTGCTAAAAAATCAAACCCTGTGCTGTAAAAACAAACCCTGTGCTGGCTGGTTATTTCTTGTTCACTACCTCTTGAGCTGTATTGGTTATTGTATGTTTTTTAGCAGGGTATAAAACAATTTGAATAGAACTGTGAGATTTGCACCGTTATTATGATCACATTATTTTTTACTTTATTGTTTTGTATCTGCACGTGTTTGTATGTATTTGTTCTTATTAAATGTTCTTATTCATCAAAATCCTGCTGAATATTTTGTTCAAGACCACCTGGTTTATGAAGGAATAAAAATACCCTGAACTGGACAAGAGTTAGTTAACAAGCTATAACCAACCAGTACAGGGTGTTTTTTTTACCAGGATTGTTTTTAAAATGGATCTTTTAGCAGGGGATGATAACTGACTCTTTAATTTACAGGTTTATGATAAGCATGTTACACTTATAAAGCCAAGTGAGCCTGAAATGAACAGATTAAAGAGACTTCTTGTGGGATGCTGTCTACCAAAACCTTCCAACACAACAGTCAGCAATCTGTGTGTTAATAAAAGCACCCGTCATTCATCCCACAACCACTATTTGAAGGAGCCAAAGATCATCAAAGTGCATCTGGCATAATAATGTAATGTCAACGCAAACATTTGGACCATGACCCACTGTAGTGACCCCTCACAGGGAGAATCGGAAAAGACTCATTACCAATAAAAGAACACAAGCTTGTAGGTCTGTTCTGTATATTTCGTAGGCATGCACACCCTAGCTTTTCTAGAAAAGGTTTCACAATTAGTGTCACTAATGGCTAATAAATATACAGCAAGGCTCCATTACACAAACATTCTCCTAATCATAGATCTTTCCAATGTTGTGTCATTTTGAGGTCAGGGTTGATGCAATAAAATGTGCATTAATCTACTTTTACTCTATAATGTTACATTCTCCATGGCTCCTGTAAAACGCTGCACCCTTAACGCTTAAATCTTGTAAAATCATCATCTATGGTTACGACTCCAAGTCTGGGATGGATTATAAAGAGAATCACATTAATAACATGCATCAACATCACTCTCTTATCAAACCATGATCAGATAGTCCACGTGGTTACACAAGGAACGGTTTACAAGGTGCCAGCTTCATGTGACACGTGTCTTCACCACCCATAATCAGCAACTCCCAGACAGTAGAAGAAACTACCCAGTAGTTACCCTACGTTAAGATATGCAGTGATTTGCTTGCTGTTATAATTGCTTATATTTGCTCTTATGCGATCATAGTTCAACACACTTTACTGACCTTTACTACACACTATTTAGACAAGATAAAAATATATATGACCACAAATGTGATTCCTCACCCAGTTTTTATCACACAATAATTCCATTCCCACCAACAATACAATTTCTGATGAACAGTATTTCTTATAAACTGTCAACGACATCGTCCATCACACTGTCCGTCTGTATCTGAGTAAGTTCGACATTTTTATAAAAACTTTCTTCTCCGTTTATAGTAGGAAGCAATCATGACATGTCACAGCAGTGAAGATAAAGTACGTTCCTCTCTGTGCAATGATCTGTTTCTCTTGGTACCTGCCACTTCGTTCTGCTCCATTGCACTGCTGCTGGTCTAAATGTGTGGTTAGTAATTGAGCTTAATCCTCCAGGTGGGGTCAGGTGTCCGTACGTTGACAGCGGTTCCGAAAGATACCACCTCATAAGTCAACTTAACGTAAAAAATACGCAAGCTCGATTGTTTTGTCACCAATGACCAGCAGCTGTTCTCATACAAGAACGTCTATATAGTTTTATGTACAGAAATTTTATTTGTATTTACGAATTTATCTTGAAGTAAAAGTGTCAAAAATAAAAAGCCTCCCCAATCCAGCGGGATTACTGTACAAGATAAAGTCAAGGACTGAACTTTTGAAGATCAGTATTTCTGTTAAAGACGACAAAACTTGCTAGTAAATATTCTTAGTAAACATTCTTAATCTTTCATCAGGCCCAGTCTCTTTAGGGCCTGCTTGTGGTTGTCTTGCTTGTTGTTTTGGGGCGAGATGTGCACACTGATGCCATGCGACCGCAACGCCTTCTGCGATTCCATGCTCATCTGCGTAGGTGGATGAATGAGCAATGAGTTCCGAGATCTCCTGATCTCTGGTTCTCGGTTCAACTCAGAAGGCAGCTGGTCGATACCGAAGTCCTTCCAGCTGCCCGCAGAAGCAGGTCGAGATCGATTTTTTCGCAATTCTCCGGGCTGCAGGTCCTTGTCGCTTGTTTCCAGACTTCCTTCTTGGGAAGGGTTGGAGCGCTCGAGTGTGAGGCTCTTTTGGTCAGTCGGTGGTCTCTCCAGCGTGGCCGATTTCACCTGAAAAGGTCTTTGACTGGGTGACCTTGCGATTAACATATTGTCCCTCGCTCCTACTTTAGGAGGTGAATCGGTCCGCAGTGCAGGAAAAGGCTCAGCGGGTAAAGCATGAGTACCTGCGATAAAGGAATTTTGAGGAGGCACCCGATATGATGTACTACGACTGAGGGCCGAGTCTGTTTCATCGGTCTTTAGCAATCCCAGTTTCATCAGAGCCTCGGTGTGAACCTTCTGTGGGTTTATCATCCCACGATCACTGGGTGAGACAAGTGAATGACTGGGTGCAGCATCTTTGTGGTTTTTTAGGACGATGCTGGAAGGTAATTTCTTGGGTTTGGGTGCCACAGCTGGTGGGCTTTTAGGTTCCCCAGAGTCCACCGTACAGGTTGAACGTGGATCCAGAGCAGATGCAGAAGCAAGAAAACTTGCTTGGTTAGATACCTTTTGGGACGGAGGTCGCACTTCAGGTACAGGTACTCTCTCAGGGACTCGTTTCATCGAGGCTTTTTTGCGCATGTCTTCCAGTGAGCTAGGGGTCAACATTCCTCTAGGGGATGAAGATGTCGGGCTGATAGAGCTATTCCCGTCATGCGTACCAAAACTGGAACGAGGAGGAATTCTTATACCTTGTGGCAATGACTGTTTCTGGAATTGGGATAATTGTGCTTGAGGTTGACTCGGTCCTGGCGGCAGAGGATTCACTGTAGAACGAAGTCTTGGCTCATCCATGAAGGCCGATGGAGGAGGAAGAAGTTCCATGACCAATTGGGATGCGGTGCTTCTCTGCCTTTCTATCTTAGGACCTTCCTGGGTCTTCGCAACAGTGGAAACGGCAGATTTGTTGGGAGGCTCTGGAATAAACGAAGGAGGTAAACTAACAGGCCGGTCATTTGATTCAGGTCTTTCAGAATGGAAATTAAGACGAGTGGTCGTTTCGGCCCGGACCCTCATTCGTACATCAGGACTTGGAGCTGCACCAGGACTCGAAGGTGATTTAGGTGGTCCACTTGCCATGAAGGTTGTAGACTTGACTGCAGGAGAATTAGGTCTACTGGATAGAAGAACCGGCTTTTTTACTAGACTGGCACTGCCATTGGCGATGACTAGTGGAGTTGGTACAAGCACACTTTTGAGTTTATTGTCTTTTCTTAAGATTCTGTTGGGATCATCGTGGTCCAGAGGCTCTGAAAGAAAACAACAACGACAAATGGGTAAATTATATATAAAAATATAGAAATCCTGCAGATCTTATTAGATTAGAAACACAAATTGATAGAGACTAGAACACATGCTAGTCACTTGTCCACTCTCGTCTAGTCATACACACTGACCCTAACTGCATTACACTTGACACTTGACAACCCTAGACAACCTCATCCCTGCTTCCCGGCTTATACCCTCCCCGTCCAAAACGGCGACACTAGCAACTATATTTAGGCAAGTTCTATAAAATAGAATCCAAAGCCTTTATTTGTTATTACACATATAGAGATGTACAATACAGTGCGATTCTTTCTTCGCATGTCGTAACTTGTATGGAAGTTGGGGTATTACAGGGATAGCGCTATTACAGGGTCGGCCATCATACGGCGGCTGTCTAGCAGAGCCTGGATTTGATCTTCCAAAATCCGGTTGATAGCCCAATGCTCTACCAACTAGGCTACACCGTCTTATGTCATATGTGGGATCAGCTTTATACACAAGGAGCCACATCTTGATAAGGATTTTGTGCACAGGCGCCATTAATCAGTCAGCAGAGGTTATAAATGCACCAGGAATGCACACGGAAAACCGGTTCAGCTCTGCTGCAGTTTTAGACTTAAAAGACAAATGGAATGTTTATAATTTTTGATAAACAAAGTTCGACAACCAAAAATGGACAACATGGCGGTGAGCGCAGGTAAAGTGAATGCAGTGCAGAACTCATGTCGCCTGCCATGTTGCATGTTCATACGCAGATCGGTGGTTCGAAGTTCAATCCGACTGAACATTGACCCTGTTTGTCACGGATCTGTTCAAACCGCCACCAATCATAAACTGTTTATGTCACCAGACAAACGGTTTCACAAAATCCCCAAATCCTTTCAACTTTATCAATTTAACTTTGATTACAATCATGAAATTGTGAGATTGAGGGGTTAAAACTGAGCAGCCGTCATGGTGCCGTCTGTTTGCTGATCACGGTCCCATTTTAACAAATGTTAAAACGATTAGCTGTTGTTGCCATGGGAACACAAATACACTGATAAAAGTCATATAAAGAATTATTAACCCTTAGAAAGGATCCGAAAAACTACCATTCGGTGATTTACACACATTTCAGATGGTGGCGATTAGAGAACCGGGCTCGTGATCGGAAGGTTCGATTCCGAGAGTCGAGAGGTCGCTGCACACCGTGTGTGCTCACTTCTGCCCTCTAATGTGTATAAATGTGTGTTTCAGTGTACTGGTTAAATGCGTAGGAATAATTCAGCTGTGTGTATAAAGCACAGTAAGCTTGCTCCTTGGTAGCATTTGGTTTATTGTACATGGATCTTTGATTAGCATAATTAGCATTTAGCAAGTATAAGCTGTTGAAGCCTATTGACTATAAAAATATATATTTATACTGCATGCTAACAACCTGAATTCCACCCGGTTTGATTCTCGATGTAGATCCCCTTAAAGTGTCATGCACAGCGAGTGGCAGTTTTTTTCAAAAGTCCATTGCAACACCCTACAGGCACAGATTTTTACAAAGCCTGTTCGTTTATCTGCACTTTCTCGCCACCGCTGTTTGCAGGCATGTATTCCAGACTCTCTCAGGCATAAACTCGTAAAAAAGTTCTCAAGTTCTGTGTCTTTCAACTTTCAGATGGTGTGCAGAATCTCTATTGAAAAGTGACGTGCAGCTTTTCTGCCTGCAGCAAAGGTGCAGCTAATGAGGTTCTCGTCTTATTTACATTCCAGGTCAACACAGAGATGCAGCGTTGCGTCCGAATGGCTTCGTCCTTGTAGTAGCCAAATTACAGACGTATTGAAGGAATTTAGAGTTTCGTACTCACCCGTTAGGGAGCTGGGGTGCACCGATCTGCCGGCTGGAAACGGCAGCTCTGGTTCGTCGTTTGACAGGCCGCTGTCGTCCTCGACCTCAAGAGATTCGATGGTCTCCTCCAGGAACATGAGACATGCTCGTTCCTCAGGAGAGAGGTGCTCCATACTGTCGTCACTCTACAACGTAAATGTACAAATCACATGTCACGAATCGAGGTAATACTGGAGCCGGCTCGATACTATTATGGCAGGTCTGATACCGATACCAGTACTAAGAAATGAATATTCTGTAATACAGGTACTTCTTTAAACCCAATTAAACTTGTATTTCATGACATGCTTATGCTGATGTACTTAATTTGTGGGGTAATTTAGGTTTTTGATTGATAGCTACATATGTTCTGATTTGGAATAGCATAGTTTCCAATTTGTAACGATGTAGTTTCCTTTATATTATAGATTGATTTAACTATAAATGTGTACCGTCTCTTTAAGGTACCATCGTTCCCCAATCAAATAAATAACCACTTCTTTAAAACTGATGAAACTTGTATTTTATGTTGATTCACTTCATTTCCGAGGTTTATTAAGTTTAAGTTTATTCGATGAATGTGATTAGTATGGTTTCTAATTTGTGTAACTTTCTAGTTTGATCTAGATTAATGTGCCATGTTTATGCGCCAATAAAAGTGTGTACTGTCTCTTTAAGAGGACAACATTCTCACAGAAAGGAAAGTGTAGCTTAAAAGCACATGGATGATTTACGCTAACTCTTTAAAATGTTGTCTCCCTGTAATTTCCCTCATGAAGGGATCCATCCATCCATCCATCCATCTATCTATCTCCTAGTGATCCGTGCATCTGATTATCTGATTGGTCACCCTAAAAAGACTCACATAGCCGGAGTTGATGCTGATCATGCTGTCACAACTTCCCGCACTGTTCATAATGACTGGAGATCCCGATCCTGATCCAACTCCACATTGCCTGGAGTTATACATCGGCACCGGACATGAGGACGGATTATAGTTGGTCTGGAAGCTTCGATGTGTGTTAGAGGAACGTTTAGAGGCACGCTGTAAAGCAAACAAACAAAAAACGAAATGACAAATGAGCAAATGAGCAAAATGTGCGTGCACAGTACACATTCCTCCGCGTTTTAGCTCCATCCGTGCAGTGAAACACATCGACACACACGAGTGAACACACACTAGTGGGCAGCAGTGAGCGCACGTAGCCGATGCAGCGGGGAACACAAGCCACGATCGCCAGGGGACTAGTCAATCTGGTCCCACTGTGATATACAAGATGCTTCATGATGCACACAGTTGCCTGGTGGTTAGGACATTAGTGTATAAATGAACATTTAGAGCTGAAACGTCGTCGTTTATTCGTTTACTGAACACGTTTTATCCACTTTCGTTTCATTTCAGTGACGTAAGATGCACAGTTAATGTGCAGTTTCAAAATTGCAAAAACCGGTGTCTGGAAGAGCGGTTATTGTCTGGTAAATACAAGCTTGTGTACAGGAACAAAGTGCTTTTTTATTATTATTATTGCTAGGTAATAAACATCCACAATGCAAGATTACACTAGACTAGTGACAGAAACATATTAAGCTCTTATGGGTGGATCCGAGTCAAACGTAAAATCGTTCGAGTTTATATCCAGCGCTCTTGAATAGTCTGGGAGAGGAACGAGCTTTATGGAAAACAAAACCAGCCTGAATGCCGAACATTGTTCACACAGAGATGATTTCAAGTTCTCCGGCATACCAAAGGCCTTTAATGTTGTTAAACCCTGATTACTGAATGGAGAGTCGTACGTCATTAAAAGATGCACAAAGACATGAAGCCGTTCGGTCCTCCCTGGGAACCTGAATGGCGAGTAGGTAGGGCGATGGAGCTTCAAACTCCACCTGCACATTCCTGATCATATTAGTCTTGGAAAGTTATTGTGCGTGAAGTCGTCCTTCTCGTTTCTGGTTAGGTTCTGACATGCTAGTACCTTTTTTTCTAACCTGTAAAAACAATGACATTAAAAAGGATGGACGGGGAGAGGTTTGACTTCGAGAAGGGGGGGGGGGGGGGGGGAGTGGAGGAGGACAAATGATAAGATAAGAGAAAGATAAGATAATCCTTCATTAAGCTGACAGTGGGGAGATTTACGATGTTGTAACAGCAAAGAGAGAGAAAGTCATTCAAATAAACTTTATAAGTATGAATATATAAAACAACTACCATTGCAAACCGTATGTACATAAAATAAAATAAAATTAGCTAAGAAATATGTTTACACATAACTGCACTTATAGCATTATGGTTTACATGATGAACGAATGATGTCATAAAGAAGATTATTGTGATGATTAAGGTTGTCATGACGAAAGCGAGAATTATTTTTATACATCTGTATTTGGCGCGGTGGCAGCAAGAGTTCCTGGGTTCGATTCCAGTGTAAGCCTGTGCTTCCGGTGCGTCCTGTATGGAATTTGTATGTTCTCCACAAGTCTGCGTGGGTTTCTTCCGGAAAATAGATCCAAAGACATGCCGTTAATTGGAGTTAATTGTGTGTATGTATGTATGTATGTATGTATGTATGTGTGTGTGTGTGTGTGTGTGTGTGTGTGTGTGTGTGTGTGTTTGCTTGTCTACGTATCCTGTAACAGACTGGTGATCTGTTCAGGTGTTTATTGGACTGTGTATCTGTTTATGGACTCGATTTACATTTACATGTTCGGTATCAACCTACTTTGATCCAAAGTCATTTACAGAACTGTGACAGAAGCCCAACAAAGGGGTTTGAACTGGCAACCTTTCGATTACCAATGCAATACTTATCCAGTGTGTTAGAAATTCTGCAATAAAACTCCAGCAGCAGGATGATGCACAATTCAAATGTACTTCAGCGGCCTTTGCAGTGCATCATGTTTTATTATCATCATATTTTATACAGCAGGATGTTAATTTCTGCAATAAAGAAATCATGGACTGGCGTATGATTTGATTGGCAAAAATTGAAGCTACTTAAGGGCAAAGGTGCATCATGACCAGTCGTATTATAACGTCCATAACACCAACGATGTGGTCAGGGACTCTACGTCTCCTGCAGTTACATAATTGTTCAGGTATAATAAACGGTGCCGTAAAAAAACAAGTATCATCATTTTTCAAGGTATTGCATGACGCACCGACACACTGATTATGATTCTGATTGGCATGTTGTTCATTTTATGATGCAAATAAATTCAGCCTATGATGAGGATATTATGTTATAATACCAATCGAGGATCGGATTTACTCACAGCATGGACCGAATGTTAAGAGGAATGGGAAACGTTTACTTTCTGACTAGGGTTGGTCATCAGGACTGGTCAATGATTAACAGTAAACACACACACACACACACACACACACACACACACACACAGGGTGTTAAACCTGAGAGGTAAAAATGTCTGGATGGAGCAGGTGAACGAAGAGCAATCCATGTAATGCAAGACACACCGACACGATGCCACATGTAATGTGTTTCTCGCATTTAGATGATGCTTTTATCCAGATGTTATTACAACCGAGCAGCTGTAAATGATAACTAGTCCCGGTTCTTAACTCTTAACCCTTAAGGCTAGGTGGAACCAAATAGTAAAGACATTCTGGCGTAATTTTTCAGCATTTAGCAGACGCCCTTTATCCAAAACAACATACAGTGACAACACAAAATTGTTTTGAGCACTTGGGGGTTACTGGGGCGACTCGCTCAGGGCAACTTGGTGCTAGTAAAGCTTAAACCAGCGACCTTCTGATCTCTAACCCAGTACTTTATCCACTAAGACGTTATTATGACTGATTGTTACTATGGGATTATATTATACTGACAGTCAGGTAGTGCAATTCCTTTTCAACTTGGTTTATCCACCGTATTAAAGTTCTAGTACAATATATATTGAACAAGTTGAATGCAACATCGAATACACCATTGCTAGGTTTATTTGTTGGTGCGCTCTCAGCTCTGATCCCACGCCTGACTATGATGAAGGAAGGATTTGTCAAGAACAGCACATCACAAAAAAAAATTTCATTAATAAAAGTCTAAATTCTTGTTCAAGCTTTGACTTTAGGACTTTAGTTTAATTCTCATCTCCCAGACAAGCAGTCGGTGGATGAGTTACATTTTGTAAACAGTCCCAGTTTTATATCTACTTTTATTTTGTTTCGTTTTCTACAAACAGTGACATTAAACTGATCCTCCACATTCCAACCCAATCCGTGCGGTGAAACACACAATAACACACTAGGGGGCGCATGAGTCTGATACGGTGGGCAGCCCTAATCCAAGCCATGCCATGCTGCAAGGCTACTTCAGGCGTGACTTGTCGATTCTCGGGATCGAACCGGCGACCTTCGGATCACGAGGCGCGTTTTTTAAAACGATGTTTTAGAGCATGGACCCCCTTTAAATGTGCCCGTGTCTAAAAGGACCGGATCAAAAGTGCCACGGTGTTGCGTATGAACCCAGATCGATTACATCCTTCACACCGCAGCGGATCAACAACATTTGACATTCGGCCAAACGATTTCCGCTCGGAGGTATTTTATGTTTCCCACACACACACAGAAACTTGTGTGTGTACACACACACACCAGAGTGTGTAACCTGACACCATTTCCAGTTTGTTAAACAGTATCTAGTCTATATTTGTTTTGAGGACAAAGTACTGGACAGGTTTCGCCATGATGATGATAACGCTGGAACAGGGTTCGAGAAGACACTCGAGTCGTCAGGGAAAATTTCTCAGTCTCAAAAGCAAAATGTTCTTACCTGTGTGCTAAGAAGTCTGTCTGCAGCTTCACACCTGTCTCACCCGTCTCCAGAGAGGCCTCACCAGGAGACACGGACTGAAGCGTGGACGGTCTGTGGGTCACTAAACTTAAATCTCAGCAAACCTCAAACCTCCAGCCTTCACAGATTAACCTCTGTACACAACAATCCATCATACAGCAGGGCATGAAACAGATCACATGGCCACACCTACTGCGGCTTTAGACCAATCAGAGGCGGGAAGGGAGTGGCTTCGACAAGGGACAGGTGAAGTCAACGGGTTATGAGACAAGCCCAGGTTAGGTATTACACATGTAAATACACCAACCGGTGATTTCTCTTTTGCTTTAGAGTTTATAAACACTCGGGAGGTTTTCCAACCCAACTCAAGTGTTTATTAGGAATTTCTATCCTGGTCAGGGTCAAAGTGTACGCTGTACCTGTAGGAAACACTACCAGTGATGGTACAAATGTCTCCCCGCACATGGACGTGATAAGTTATGTCCAGAGGGTATTACATGACCCCCCCCCCTTCCCCGCGACCTTGAACAGGATCAGGTCCAAGTAACAATAGAGAAAAATTCTAACTAACAGTGTTAAACTGACACGTGTAGAGAAGTAATGGACGGTTTTGGTTTCTTGTTGGCTGACAAAAAAAAGTATCCATTAGCGCAGGATCATGGTTTGGTGATGACCTTTAGCAAGGTCACGTTAGCATTTTATGACGTTATTCTTTAGCTTTTGGTGAATAATTCCTATTAAACCTCGTATTTTTATTATGCATGAATAATAAAAGTTTATTTGTTAGTCTTTGTTACTATGTTTAACTTTCAGGTGAACTTTTTACTTTCATATTTAATAGTTACATGTTCATCATTTAGCAGACGCCTTTATCCAAAGCGCCTTACATTACAGTTACAGTAACGGGGTCTGAGCAACGAGGGTTTAGGACCTCGCTCATGGGGCCCAACAGCAGTAACCTGGCAACCTTTGGATTGCAAGTCCTGAACCCCGACCTCTACGCTACGATCATTAATTCCGTTCACATTTTGACCTCGCGAGACCAAGACCAAGGATGTTGTTGGTCGGAAGTGGCCACTGAGCTTTAGAGGGTCACCGAGACGTCATTCAGTCGCATCCCACAACTCACGAAACTGTATTGTTGAACAGCGCCCTCCGGGGGCCGGCAGCTACCGGAGCATTTACACCGGTGCACAGATGAACGTCGATTCACACTGAGCAGGAACGATGGACGTGAACGATGTTGGAGACGTCAAGAAGAGCGCTACACACAAAAAAGTGTTGTCACCACACGGGCCTTCGGTTACAGTGTGTGTGTGTGTGTGTGTGTGTGTGTGTGTGTGTGTGTGTGTGTGTGTGTAGTCAATACGGAACTGTACTACTTACACACTTTCTGAATGGTACAACGACAGGACAAGATTGCAGCCAGATATACCTGATATATCTTTAATATTTCACATATATTAGGTACACTATGTACGGTATATACATAGATAGCCCTTGCGCAACGCCCTTGACCCATAAGACTTTTGCTAGGTTTACATTGTATTGGGTTTGTGTGTGACAACACTGCACATTTTGGTCAAACACACACTCCTTTCATTGAAATTTTCAAGCTCATATCAGATGTTTTTCATTAATGTGTACGGCTTTGTATCCATATGCATAACAGGCCTAAAACCATCAGCGTAAGGAAGCATCAATTCCCCCCGACCAGCCACCCCACCCCGCCCCCATCAGTCTAGGTCTTCTTTGCATATTTACGTCATTTATCAATCTGGCAGAACCTGTGAGGAACACGATGTGAGATCTGAAGTGACATCAGGCTCAGTCATGTGTAGGTGTTGCCCCGTTTTTGGCGTGGCTCCCTGTCGTGACGATGCGTTCACCCTTCAGAATGAGGACTAGTCCGACCAGCCTGGCGCATTAATGCACCTCAAAACACTCACGGCACTTCCCCAGTGTATTTCCACTCCAAAGCCTGATTAACCTGCCCTGATGAGTCTTACCTGCTGAGGAAGCGTGTGCACGCCAGAAGCATCACTTACATGCAAGGTTACACCTATCATTAGCGTCTAAACCCTCCTGGTGTTTATCCAGCGCTGACAGTTTAGGGAAGGCCCTTTTAAAATATATGTCTTGAGATACGTCTAAAGTATACAAATTATTAAGTGCGTGTCCAAATACTTTTTACATCCAGAAAAAAATGGATGCTGAAGCGGTTCCTACTGTGGTTCGGTGCATTTCTAAGATCTTATTCATGCCACACACACACACACACACACACACACACACACACACACACACACACACACACACACACAAAACAAGTCCATAAACAAAGGCACTGTGTAAATACAGAGAGAAGAGAAAACATTATTAAAGGAAAACATTATTGTTATGCTGTTTATCGTGCTAACAGATAAGTCTGTTGTCTGTTGGAGGCGGTTCACGATACGATAAAGTTCTTGTACATTCCACAGATAGACTCGACAAGGCCGATGCCATATTCATGTAAATCACACGAATCACATTCCTCTCATAAGATCGAACATTCCTAAAATTCCCAAACCAACATCTATGAGCAAATCAAATAATTACACTCAGCTCATGGGATTCGAACCCTGACATCCTGGAAAATTAACAACAAACGGAACTTTGTTATGAAAGCCAGGATGAGTGTGGATCGTGTTTAGTTTATAGCTTTACCTCTACACCAGAATGGGGGTAGCTGGGGTGGGGTGGGGTTCGGAGGTGTCCTGGTCTGGTGTTTGGAGAGCCGTGATTGTGAACTGAAGGTTGCTGGTTCGAATTCCGAGTGTTTGACAGGTCACGACTGACGTGCTCTTCATTACTACCCCCTAGTGTCTGTTCACTAGTGTGTCAATGTGTGTTTCACTGCACGGATATAAATTTAAATCGTTTTTTTTTTAAAGTTTAAGGTGAAATGTTATTAGCAAATAAAAACATAATAAAAATTCTCTGGATGTTAAAATGATCAACAGGTTCCTCTCACGAGTTCTGTGTCATGTAACGGATCTGTCAGTGTTACCATAAAGTTACTGATATGGCAGGAATTTTTAAAATTAGAACCCCCAACCAAACACACACACACAGACACAGACACAGACACACACACACACACACACAGACACACACACACACACACACACACTCATACTAACATACATAAATACAAACACAGAGACACACGCAAACACACACACAAACATACACGCACGCACGCACGCACGCACGCACGCACGCACACACACACACACACACACACACACACACACACACACACACA
>JAOUQU010435857.1:0-31837 GCA_028566735.1 Ammoglanis amapaensis | reverse complement strand
TAATTGCCGAGATACTCTGGGGATCGGTAACGGTCCACAGAGTGACCCAGGGTCGAAGTCGACTGAAGGGTAAAATAGAGAGAGAGAGAACGCCGTATCATGAACCGTATCGTATCACGTGGTAGGTGGAGTGTTTTGTTACACCTGGAATGTTTTGTGAAAGCACTCCGTTCACGAATCTAAAGAAAATCTATTCGTAGATTAGCACCGAATGCTAACATGGTCACATGACTCTTCTAGATTCGTACTGGATGAAACATATCGAAATTATTGACTTTGTACCTTAAAGGTTTTTTTCCCCCCTGTTAGCGCCACGAATGCTAATCCTACGAGGAACCGGTTAGCATGTGATGTTGTTTACCTGCCTGATGCTGATTATGAACGATGGCCTGGCGGCGAGGTGGGATGTGCCCTGACAACACTCACGCTGGCACACTTACACCTCCCCGGTGGGGCCGGACCGTGCACACGGCACTACGTGACCTCATTTCCATCCTATGGGACCCTCGGAGAGGCAGCGGTGCTCGTGGGCAGGCTCGAGGATAAATGTCGCTTTGCTTACGGGTGTGGTGACGAGAACACGCCATCCGATAAGAACCATGAGTGTAACCGGCAAGTTCTGTGTGAAGTCCGGACTTGTAAACTACTGGAACTAAAAATCAGGATCAGGATCAGGGTTGGGATTAAGATCAAACATTGTTATGGGTTTAGGGTGGGTTAAGGATTTACGGTTAAGGATTTGAGGTTAGAAGCTATAATTAAGAGATTAGTGTTAGGAGTAAGGGTTTAAGGTTTAGGGGGTTATGATGAGAGGTTAGGGTTGGTATTTTAGGGTTTAGGGAATGAGGTTAAAGGTTAGCATGAAGAATTTGTTGAGAGTTTAGGTTTGTTAGTCTAGGGTTAGGATTGAGTTTAGTCTAAAGCTCAGGATTAGGGTAGGAGTTGGGGGTTGGGTTAAGAGTAAGAGTTGTGTCAAGGGTTAAAGGTTAAAAGTTCAGGATTAGGATTGAGTTTAGGGTTCAGAAGGTTCTGGGTTCGATCCCAGGTGAACCGGTTTCCCCCCCAATTCAAAAACATGCACCAGGTTCAAATGGAGACACCAAACTGTCCTGGGTGTAAATAGATCGAGTCACTAGGGGCGTTGTAGTCCCGGTCCCAAGCCTGGATAAATCAGAAAGGACATCCATCAAACAAACAATACGAAAGCACCACAGTCCACCTACAAATGTGGCTCTGAGGCGACAGTGCTACCCACCTAGCGACCGAAAACTGATCAATAGAACGTTAAGAACCAGGCGACTTGGTGGTTTTGGGGCTTGAACCAGCGCGCTACTGATTACAGGTTTCTTTCGTTTGTTTATTACGATTTTAACGGCACTTTGGTTGGATAAACAACCAGAAGAGATGGAGACGTTGCTAGACAGCCACTGTTAGGTCCTCCAGGGGGCGCCGTTCGCTGGCTGACACGCCTGTCATAGCGCTGTGACCGACCCCCACTTCAACTTCCATACAATGTTGTAGTACTGTGCATCTGTACATGTGTAATAACATACAAAGCAGCTCATGGACGTCTCCAATTGGGTGAATCTCATTTGCATGTTTTGGGACTGTGGGAGGAAAACTGGAGAACATTGGGTTCTAGTTACAACCATCATCATTATCATAATGTTCACCAAATACCGGATCACCGAGTTCTACATTTTCTGCATTAAGCAGCCGCCTTAATTCAAACTGACAGCTACGGTGACAGTAACCGGTCTGAACCATGAAGGTTAGGGGCCTCGGTTTAAGGGCCCAGAACCTGGAGAACCTGGCAGTTCTATGGCACGGTTCAGATTACTGGCCCCGGTACACCGGTCGTGCTAATCATGCTTAAAAAGTGCCACCGCCTGCCTGTGTTCTTTGTGCACGCGGGCGTGATTCGGGCCTTGCAGGCGGCACCGTGCTACACCAGGCCTGGCATCTCCGTTCCCGCTCAGCGACGCCACCATGGAACAAAAGGAGGCAAAAAAAGAGAGAGAGCAGGGACGCAGGGTGGCATCGGTGTAAAACCCGGGAGCTGCAGTACACATGCGCGAAATGGCGGCATCTGTGATGGGGGATTGTGGGTGATCATGAGGAGGAATGGATGGAGGACGGAGGAGTCCCGGCACTATAGAAATGTCCGATTTGTCTGGTGTCCGGTGTCCAGGGTGGGAGCGAGGTTGGATGGAGGAAGGGGGAGGATGGAGGAGGAAGGAAGGAGGGAGAGGAGTAGGATGGGGGGGGGGGTGAAAGAGTCCATCCTATGATTATGATACCCGTATTTGCCAACCTGCCATATCATGTGATGATCGTTTACTCGTATTATGAGGTGAATCGATTCTGTTCATTCGGAATTGCGCAAAAAACAAATAAACGGACGATCCGTGCGCAAAACCAAACGCGAGACACTTTTCACCTTGGATAGACGGGCCTGCACGCCCGGGATTCATGGGATCGGTGGACTTCTTTCTCTCTCTCTCTCTCTCTCTCTCTCTCTCTCTCTCTCTCTCTCTCTCTTTTAACGCATCGGAACCGATCAGGTGCGCACGGAAGCGGCACACACGCACGCGCGCGCGCGCAAGGACGCACGAACACACCCTTCAAACCTAGGACGTAAAAAAAGGGGGGGGGGGAATCTCGCCTGTGTGTGTGTGTGTGTGTGTGTGTGCACACACTCACCCGCAGCGCCGACAGGTCGATCTCGTCCAGGCTCCGCGCCGGGGAGTCGCTCGCCATCATCATTCCGCTCGCTCACGATCCGCTCCTCGTGCGATATTTAAGCTACCGTGCGGAGGAAATGCATGAACGCGGCTGGTCCGTGAAATTCCTCCCTCCCTCCTCCTTCTCTCCTCCTTCCTCCTCCTGCTCCTGCTCCTCCACCCCAGCGGGACACACGCTCGGTGCACACACACGCTTCCCGTCCGCTCCCATACACACCGCTGCAGCGACGGCCGTCCTCGCGACTCGGTCCGCGCTTTACATCGGCGCCGCGCTGAACTGCGCCTGCACACGCGCACGCGCATATACGCACGCGCGCACACACACACACACACGCCCGCGCGCGCGCGCAGTAGGGAACTGAAGCACCGGAGCTCCGCCGCCGCCGCTCGCGCAGAGACCGTGTCAATCAGATCGGGAGTGGCTCGGCGGGATGGGCGGGGCTTAGGCACCACACACACACACGCACACACACACAAGGTACAGTGTGTACAGTAGCCTATTATGCTCGTGTGTCGTCTGTAATAGCACTAATCCGCATTTCATCCTGATCAGGGACGCGGTGGGTCCAAATCACTGGGTCTCTCAAACACACACACACACACACACACACGCACGCTACAGTGTGTGTATAGCATTACACTCTCACGTCGCCTGAAATGTCTGACAATACGGTGGATTGTCTTAATGTTGGACACTCCACGCTTCACTTGGCCGTGGCTCTTCCCCAAACTGATGCATGTCAGTGGAGTAGTGGGATTTTCCCACCGCACACCAGTGTGGAGAGTCTGAACTCCATGGCTCGCCACCATCATAAAACCAACTCAATGTGTGTGTGGTCATAAATCAGGCCGAGGCAGGCGTCGCACAGTCTGTGTATACACACACACACACACACACAAACACAACGTCCAATTAATCATCTTTGGACCGTGTGTACTACACCTTCTTGATATGCAGCGAGTGTGCTCTGGTCAGTCTTGCCCTGGTGGTTAGAGAACTGTACTTGTGATCAGAAGGTTGTCGGTTCAATTCCAAGACTCGACTGGTCACGACTAAAGTGCCTTCCAGCGAGGCACCGAACCCCTGGGCACCATGACTCGGGCTGCCTACTGGTCTGATCACGTGTGCTCAGGTCAGGTAAGGGTCGTGCGGCTTATTGGTAAAGTTACTGAGCTATAGTACCAGCAAGTTGGGTCCCTGAGCAAGTCTCCGTCACTCAAATGTGATGTTCCGCTGTCTTTGTGAATGTTTTACCCATCCAACGGTGCCCAGGGGTTCTGTGCCTCGCTCGAAGGCACTTCAGTCGTGACCTGTCGAGTCTTGGAATCGAACCGGCAACCTTCTGATGTTGGGTTCTCCGACGTTCTAACCCAACACAAAAGCTGCATCCTTGTTTATTTGAAGCTTGTGGATTTTTTTTGTCGCTTGTATCTATTCATCCCGTTTCCTCCTTCCATAGACACACTTATAAATATCTTCACGTCTTTCATAAATAGCCACTGCTTTCTCCAAACCCTGTTATCACTGTACGCCAGCGGTTCCTCCTGGGCTGGTCTAGAAGGTTCTTTGAAGACGTTATTTTGCCCAAAACATATATTTCAAACTTAAAATGTTTTTTTTACAGTAACTACTATAGTATAGTGCCCTAACAAAAACTATACCATGATAGACTCTGAATTCTGGACTGGTTTCTGATAAGGACGCTGGAAATCCATGAGGTGTAATGGTCCATCATAGATGCCCCTGTGCCCAGAGAAATCGACGCTGCTTCTGACGCTGCTGCTAGCTTAATCAAGTCATAAATATCTGCCTATGTGGTTATTTCATTAGCAATTGTTGTTGTCTTTATGCTGATGAGAGTTTTTACTACCGCTCACTACTGCTGACATCCGAGTGCGAATCCCAAGTGATGCTATGGGCTGAACGATCGTCCCATGATGCACCTGCGTTCTGCTTTTTTTTAATGCTTATGAATATTTTATTCTCTAATTCACTTATTACTATGAATCTGTACTTTTTTTTATACTCGGAGTTCCATAATCTGGTCACAATATTAAAAGAAATGGCGTGTAAACAACAAATAATTCTCCAGCCTTTACACGGTCGTGTGTCTCAGCTGTGTGTTAAAGGCAAGAAACAGGAAGACATCAGACAGCATTTCCTCACAGCTTCCTTTATGTAAGCGCCCCGTGCTTCAAATCTACCACTTTCTGCAATAACAAGACGAACATCCTCACATCCTCACATCCTCCCTCTCTTACACATCTACACCTCTCACAACACCAGCACAGTGTGACTGAAGGCCCGTTCCAACCGGATGTCTAGTCTTACACAACCACAACACATCATAATCATTCGGATTTTAATCAGTCATCCGCAAAATATCTTTTTTAATCCTAAGACTAGAAAGTTGTGAGCTGGATGGGTAACAACAGCCGTCTTGCAGATGCATGCAGAGCAGAATCTTTAGTCCAGGTCCATCTAACTCTGCCCAGGTAGTGCTACTTGTTACTCATTATACAGAACTACTAGTTATTAATAACTGACTTGCCTTCAGAAAGACCTTCAAATGTTTAAGAAACACCGGCCGAGGTCAAAACAAAGGAGGAGTATTTTCGTATTTTGGAGATTTTTCGTTCGATCCTTGGACTGGATCAAGATGCTTCTCAGTACTCGCACCCGAGTGGAGGAACGAGTTGTCGTATCTTTCAGTCTTTTTCCATCTTTAAAAAATGACTAAAACTCCCTTTTCAACCAGGTACTTATGCTGACTAACTCATTATTTATATAAAAAAAAACACACACACACACACACACACACACAGACACACACAGACACTAGCCACGGCCCCCGGGAGCCTTTAGAAGTTCGGTGCCCTGCTCAAGAGCACTTAAATTGTGACATGTGGACTCTTTTTTTATTATTATAATATTTAACACACTGACATATTACAGCATTGTACATTCTCATAATATATGAATTATATATTATACAACTGCTTATACACAACTGTCACTAAACAATGTACGTACAATATTACACACATCCACACTTCCTTTATAGTAATACAGAATAAAATAAAGTAGTAAGTCAGGTCAATTTTTTTTATATAGCGCTTTTTCCAATAGACATTGTCTCAAAGCAACTTTACAAAATTACAAAATAGTACAGAATCTGAGTAGATATCATTATTATATGCTCATGTATGTCATAGTTTACATTCCCGGCTTGTTTTTTCAGTTCTTTATCCATAAACATTAAATCTGGAACATCATGGCGAGCGAGACCCGCTTTTAATTGAAACCCACGTGTTCGTTCTTATACTGAGCATGCGCAGTAGTGACGGCGCTGTTTCACCTTCTCTACGTCTCGGCATGTACAGACATGTCAGACTTCAGCGAGCAGAGTCACGTGATGCTGGCGAGCATCTACGCGCCATCTAGCGGCGGAATGTAGAAGCGCGTTCACCTGACTGGAGGAAATGATTTATCTCTCTTCTTTTTATTTGCTTTTGTTTACTCCCCCCCCAAAAAAAACTAATGACTCGTTTCATTAACTACTTACATTTATACAAAGTCGTTGCCTCGCTTATGGCCAGTACGACCCGCTCAAAATTTCCGTTAAGTCACAAAATGGCGACGGTTTCGTGCTGCGTAATATAACACAGTTTCACACAATTAGTGCAACATCCTGGTACTTTCAGTGCACTAAGATGTATTGTGGTTCCCGGACGCACTAAAACATCGTGGTTAAAGTGTACATTTGCTTCAACTGGGACGCACCTCTTGTTTTGCCGTTGTTCTTCTTGACTGGCAAACGGGTCACTAAAAAGTACACTAACGTTCCCACAACACAACATGGAACATTTGGGAACGTTTTAACGTAGCCGGGTCGATTCATCAACTCAATTGGTTGTTTAGTGTGACTTTATAGGGCGCTTTGTGTATTTGGGAACAGAAAAGGGCCTTCCCTAAATTCAATACTTAAACTCTAAATGAGTTTCATTCCTAACGCCAACATAATCAGCTCACTAGCACAGTTCCGATTCATCTCAGTCTCAGACTTTAGTAAGAAGTTACGAAATGCAATAACAAGGCTGATTCAGTTCAGTTTCCAACATTCAGAACAAGCCGGAACAGAGGCGGCGTGACACATAGCGCTGAAGGCATGTGACCATGTGACCTGCTTTTCACAGGTAAATGTGGCATTAGTGCTTCGAATTGAGCTGAAGATCACGGGTTGAGCAAGAACACGATGCCTCAAACTGCTCTGTAGACCCTGTTGAGGAAATCGGCGACATTTGTTTTCACTCAAAAAGAACTTTTAGTGGTTTCATTTCAGAATGTTGTTCACTGCAATTTCTCAACAATTTCACGGATCTTCCAGCGTAACATTAGCGTGACCTTCTTCTAACCACATGTGATGCTTTTTAGGTAAAGTTCCCAACCATTGACCCGCCGTTGGTGGTTCTACACATTTGCAAGCTTTATTGTGTTTTGCATAGGAGTCACATATGATGATATGACCTCGACCGTCTCCCTTTGGGATGCCCTGCAATCATCATGGCTCCAGATACCCATGGAAATGCACTAGGAGCTTACTATACTGTAATGCCGGTCATCTGTGCTGCATATAGGATGTCACAGTTGGTTTATAATTACAGACCCTGTAGATGTCGAGCAAATATAATTCTATACTCATTATGGACAAATGTATTGGGACGTCCCTTCAATTTTTGAGTTATTCCAACTCCCAACTTCAACTGGTTCATAAAGAGTCCTGCACTGCCTTAAGATCACAACTCAAGATCATTCCTTTGTCAACGATTCATCAATTTCATAGCAACTATGTTGACTTTCCAGTTGAATGGATTCCGAACTGAATTCGCAGGTAGTTTAAATTTCCAAAGTAATAAAGTGAAACCTGATTCGTTGTGTTATTTATATGACACATGTTCATGCACTTCACGTAGGTTCATCAAGCTGAGACGAGACCAGAACTTCCTGAAATAACCACGAGATGTTTTGTGTGGGCGTCGAGGACCGAGATCATTTAGCTGATCAGAGGTTAAACACTCACAGACTTCGGACGGTACGAAAAGTAAACAGCCAAAAGAGCGGGTGGGAGAACCAATTCCAAATCCATGTGTGTTATTATTATAAGGCAGTCAAGTAGACACTTGACTTACGAACAGATTTAACAAACAAGACTTGGGTTAAGAGAAGTTTGTGAACTGAATTTTGACATTTAATGTGTATAACAAAAGTGTATTTCATTGAAATTTAAACCTGTCAGAGAGAGAGAGAGAGAGAGAGAGACTATATAAATGATATATAGTGAAGACTCTTGTGCATTATTGTTTAATCATTTAATATAATAAGGTGGATCATATAAATTGTTGTGTATTTATAACACAAAATGTGCATTTAGGAAATTGATAAGCGGCTCATTTGTGAGATCATCACTGATTAATTCTATTGATGTTGTGTAATTTGGGAAAATAGATTTAACATACAAACTTTTTAGGTCTTAAGAACCAAATGGAACTTCCTCTTCCGCAGAAATAATTAACTTAGTAAGACGAAGGGTTTGGCACTTAGTAGGAAAAGGGTGCCAAGACAATACTAGCAATATTAAGAAGGTGGTTGTAATGTTAGGCCTGATCAATAAAGCGACACACAATGTATTTTTTATAACGCACAATGTACTGACCTCTAACAGTGCACTAACACTGCTGTTACACGCGGAGGAACTTCTGTATATTGTTTGTATTTATGTATTTGCTATGTTTACAATGTGATTTATTTTACATAGTTTGTATTTAAATATTCATGTGATGTATATACGTTTTCATGTAAATACCTTGTCTTCTTTCATGTGAAATACAGCTGTCTACACACATAAAGAATTATCAAAATATCCAGATGTTACGTGACAATAACAGAACACGCTGTCCTACATGATCCTTTCAGCCAGAAAATCAACTGCTGTTAAAAACTTGTGGTTTAATCGTCACCGTGAGCGAGAACGAAGACATAAAATTGTGTTTCAAAGTACATTTTGAGTGCTCCAACTTCCCTTAAAACAGCGACCCCCAACCTTTTATTGCACCAAGATCCGGTTCCATATCAAATGTAATAAAACTGTTGCTTAAAAATGCGCTTCATTCACTGCATCTTAAATATGACGATATGACACAATAACACCCGAAATGAAAGCAGTCAAACTTTTTTTTATTCTTTGTGTGAATTAGAAACGGCCCAGAATCTGGAACTTGTGGTTGGGGACCACTGCATTAAAACATTCAAACGACTGTCATTAAAAACATCTTTTTTCCTTTTCATTAAAAGTTCACTGATTGCACATTTGACTTCGAGACATCATTTTCACATAACATTTAGCAATCGTCCATCGATCTGACGGGATCATTTACATCCAGTGTGTGATGCCTGCTGAGGCACTTCATTAAGAAAACATTTCATAGTTTTAAAAAATTGCCAGGCACTCACAATCATATTAAATACATCTCTATAATTAACGTATGATGTCTCAGTGTTCTGTCCACTAGGATATGGCCGAACGGAACAAGCGCACATAAATAAAAGCTGTCTGGCGTTCTACATTTGTACGCGTGTTGCATATTGTGGTACTGACGTTTGGCACCGAGTTACACGGTGAACGTGCATTTCTGTGTGTACCAGAGAAAGTGCATGCAGCCGAAATGAAACGTACAGTGTTAGTACTGCAGGATCACTTGGAATGTCTGAAAATTATTCAAAAGAAACAGAACAAAGTGATTTGTAAAGAAAACGTGTTCCTGTTGCATAGTGTTAGGACTTTACTAAACAGGAATGTATTTCGACTTTTAAAGAGCGACATCACAAACCGGTCTGCCGGGTGGCATCGCATTAATGGCATTTAACAGACGTGTTCATTCCCGGTCGGTCTCTCAGGTCCACACCTCCATGGGCACCATGGCCTCCTTGGAGCCGATGGGCGGCAGGAGGTTCTGCTCGCTGAGGAAGTGGAGAGGAAACTGAACGAGGAAGCCCCGGATCTTCTTCAGTTCCTCATGAGCTCGGACAGGGTCCTCTTTGTCCAGGCTGGGCTTAGCCAGGTAGCTCTCCAGCTCTAGGGTCGTCCGCACGTCGCTCGAGGGCAAACAACGGAAGACCTGCGTGAAAGTATAAATCAGTCTGAATCAGTCGGCAGCCTCTGTGTGTGTGTGTATGTGTGTGTATTCTTACATTTTAATTAACTAGTTAGGTGTGGTGATTTGCATTTGTATTCATAGCTAGTTAAAATGAACAGACCACCAATTGAAAACCCAACATATTTATTTTGGTTCCTAATGTGTCTGACCGTCACTTAAAAAAGATTTCTTAAAAACTTAAATAAATACTAATTACTAGAGAGAATAGAGGAAAAAGTCTTAATAATAGTTTAAAATAAAATATGACAGAGTAAAGATTTACTCATATATTCAAATATTGCATTATAGCACCATCTAGAGGTGGATTGTGTCCCTGCACGATTCCACGATGAGACCCAAACCACAAAGCAGATAAAACTCTACAAATTCAACACTACAAATAAACAGCAATTAATTTCATTGTAAACAACAATATAGCGACAGCCGAACAATAACAGTTCACTGGTGCCTTTATTGTGACAGACATGGTAAGAACTTGACCAGGAGGAACTGACAAATTTAAAAATGTTTTTTAAACATCTTAATACTCAAGCCTAATAATAAAAATTAAATAATAATAATATAAACTGACCTTCTGGTAGATACTGGCATTGCGAGCAGCCGTGCTCATCCACACCTCCTTATAAAAGTAATCACTGACGGGATCTGCGATTTCTATGCTAGTATCAGCAAAAGCTCCAAGAATCATTCTGTCAAGACAAAGAAAAAAACATGTAAACAAAACTGAGTTTGATAAGATCAAGACCCACTGTAGCTCTTGTTGGGTGTTCCCGGTCTACACGGTCAGTATCTTTCAAAAGAAAGGACCAGTGGTAAACCTCACTGCTGCACCTGATCCCACACAAGAGCTACTGGATCTCTAATTGCTGAGGAAGTTCATGTTTCCGATAGAAAAGTGTCAATATACACAACACAGAGAACAACAGACTATTATGAATGTAGTCGTAACGTTATGCTGGATTAAAGTAGCACATATAATTACAGGGACCATCTCTGCTGACACACCTGAAGCATTCCAGACGAAGCTGAAGTCCAAAACGTCCTGCCTGGTACTCCTGTCCATCCATGACAGACGGCTCAGTCTCAGTGTCCTCATAAATCACAGCAACCTCACTGTCCCGCTTTCCAAGCATGCTGCGGTCGTTAATGTTGGCCGAACCTGGTGATATGAAAATGCCAGTTTATGGTCAATCATTTGTGACTCTATGTGACAAACCGGGACGTGTCTGAGAATATGTGGGGTATTAATTGAACTCCAGATTTGACCCACCGATGATAACTGTATTATCGTCTGCGATGAGCATTTTGCTGTGGACGTAGATGAGCTCGGTCACCAGTTTACCCTCCAGCTCAGCGTGGGTTCTCAGCCCTCCGTATGAGATGTAGTTCATCCACTGATCTCCCACTGCACAGATACAGATAAATAAGGGACTGCAGACCTCCACAAACTCATGGCAACTCTTTACTTGAATAAAATCTGCACGTTTAGGGTCAGGATGAATGAAAAACGCTGTTTGGTCAGGTATAAAAACCGTGTCTCAGTACATCACACAGCGTCCATGTCGTGTTTAGCACCGTTCTTACTGTTACCAGTTTCTACCACTAGAGGTCCCTATAACTCAACACTAGTATCAAGCTCACGGCTAACTTAGCGGCTAATTTACCACATTTAGCTGCTAACGTCTAAAATGCCAACATAACGTTTATATTGTTAAAATTACGTTCATATATGTGCTAATATATCATTTAATTAAAGTATTTAATTAAATTCACCCCCTATATGACAAAAACTGTTTTGATTATAGCCTTCTAATATACCATTGTAAATAGAATATACGGCCAATATAATGTATATAATGTACCTAAAATACCATTAAAATAACTAAAACACGATTAATATAAATTATACAATGTTTATATAGAATCATATAACAACATATTTAACTAATATAACGTTTATATGGTTAAAATGTTAATAAAGGTGCTAACAAACCATTTATATAACGGATAATAAACCTTTTTAATAGATTTAAACTGTTAATAATGCCATATATAACTTTTATATAACAGAATAACATTAACAGCTAACTAATAACAAATGCAACAGGCTGTTAAAGCACAATTTATATAACTAATATAACATTTTAAATAGCTAATACACATTTATATAACTAATATAAGATTTATTTAGCTTTCATATACTTAATTTACCATTCATATAGCTTGTAATACAAAATTATTTACCTAATAATATATAATATTCTTTTTTTCTGAATAATTCAATATAATTTGCTTTAATGAAATTTTTGGAATAACATTAAAACAGATTAATCACCATTTTTATAACAAATATATGATTTATAGAGATAATATGTATATAAATGTATAAGAATGTATATAACAGCAATATCAGCTAATAATATTTATTTATATTGTTTGTCATGCTACACAGAATCATGTCTGTGTCTCCAGTCGCCGATCAAAACCCATCGAAGAGATTTTTATCATAATAACTACTGGAATGACTTACTCTCTTTCTTCAATTGAGTCACAATGGAGTGATCTCCCCTTATCATTGTTCTAAAAAAGAAAAGTAATAATGAACGAACAACAAACAACACAATTATGAACAAAATAATGAAGAATGAATCTAAATGAATTTCCGAGAGCTTTAAAGAAACCGGGCTGACAGGAAAATCCATGTGATCTGCGTCACCTGTAGTTGAAGTGCATGATGGCCTGAAGGGCGCTGCCACCCCCTGTGTTGATGTCTCCCTCGAATCCGGGCAGGAGCGGGGTAATCACGTACACACGGTACCTCTTGCCCTCTCTGTTCGAACGCAAAGCAGGATGGGAGACTTAAGTGTTGTGTGATGATGTCTGTGTGCACTGATTTATGTGACTGTTGATGTAATATGAGTTCAGATCACCGCCCTGGCTAAACACAGGTATGCACAATCTTAAAATCAAACACATGAATCATCACTCGTTCATAGACTAAAACTAAAAGACGTTCCTAGCACTCTTACAGCTATTTAGTTAGCAATGACTTAGTCAAAATATCCAAACGTGTTCATAAATAGTGACAAAGGTTTGTAATGAGTTCTCTCGTGTTTCTCAGACACCCCACATGATAGGGTGAGATTCAGACTTCCAGACTAGGCGTCAGCTCACCGGTACGCTCTGATGATGCGCTGAGCGATGGCGTCTCCGATCTTGTTGTACACGAGCTTGTTGTCAGCGCAGCTTATGAAGAATTGATTCTAAAGAACACAATAAATCTCAGGAACGTCAATGTAATCAATATTATGTGCTGAATGAAAATGGCTGTCGTTCATGCAGATGGAAGCCGGACTGGGTTTTATTGTGAGCCGAGTGACTTTCTGATCACGAAGCTCACCATCAGCTGATCGCCAGCATTCAGAAAGTTCTGGGGAGCGTTTTGCGTTTACCTCGATGTAGATGTAGTGTTGGCTATTTTTGATGACGTGGACGTAGGCGCTGTGAATGGACTCTTCGTGGGACTTGATCCCGGCTGACCAATCGGCTGCAGAACGCAAAACCTGCACAGAGAAACTTTTAAAACCTCCCGCCTCCCATTATCAGATTATTTCACCTCTCTGGTGGTCCTACCTGAACTTTCGTGGGGATACATCCTGGAACCGGGTGCTTGATCTCGTTGGCAGTGGCATGGGTTTTTGGAAGGAGGTATGGGTACGAGAGTGACCTGTACTTGGGCTTCATTATCTATCCCAAAAATGAAATCATGTCAGGTTTTGAGTTGTACGGCTTTTTATGTTCGCCGTGCTTTGTTACCTTGGTGAAATTCCAGCGCTGGATGAAGTGGCGGGCGACGTCTCTGGCGGCCGTTCCATGGACCACGGATGCGATGTCGTGCCAAGGCATTCTGGGAGTTATATGCCTGTCTATGAAATCTGGGAAACGCACACAGAACACGATGAGTAAATCTAACGAGGAGTTAAATGCTTACAGAGTAAACGATACACATTATATTTAATGGAGATGATTCTGTAACGATTCGGTAAGAATCGATACGAACCGATTCACCTGGATGATTCTTTTAAGGTGAATCCACATTCACTTTTAAACCACACGGGTCTTATTGTTCAAATATATAAATGAAATACTTTCATTTAAATAAAAAATGAATCTTTTTAAAAGTTAAAAAGCTGCTTGAGCGTATTGTTACACCCCTAATATTTACCATCAAACGGTTTCTCCAGTTGGATCCAGTCCTTGTGGACGAAATTGCAGTAGTCTTTGCCGTGCCAGAATCTGGTGTTTCCCATCAGGCCGATGACGTCTGCCTGCAGATCGAGTCCCAATTCTGTGTCTGGTAACAAAACGAGAGACAAGTCGTAAGTATTGACGTACGGGCATATCGAGGGCAAAAAAATGATGCCATGCACTACTGACCTAATAAGAGGACAGTTGTAGTCCTACACAAAGGAACTAAAACCACATGCAAATAGTTCCTTTCCATTTTGCCACAATTCTGTTAGCGCCGGGAAAAATTAGGCAAAAGGGGGGAAGATTCTGGATATCCTGTTCAACAGCGTCTGTGACGTTCTTGGTTTTGTCAAAGTGTTGTTTAGGAAACACACCAAGAAGAAAACACACTGAGGATCTGGAAAAGCTCCCCGAGAGCTTCACTCACCGGCCCGGCACAGACGGGAAGGTAGAGGAACCCTCAACTCCATCCATTTAAGTGGAATCAAGATCTGTTTGCTACAAATACGATTCGAACGACCTGCGGAAGAGGCCGGTGGAGCGTGAGGTCGAGCTAACGCGGACGCGACACGGAATCTGACACGGACGAGTTCGAACCGCTGACTGGACTTACTCTCGTCGTCGCTGTCGTCGCTGGACACGCTCTCGGCGTGGGTGAGGCCGTGTCTCTGGAGCCGTTTGCGGATGCTGAAGCGAGTCCTCTTGTTCTTGCCGTGTCCCTTTAGCTTGGGCTGCTCGATGGCGTCTCTGTTCGAGCCGTCGCCGAAGCTCTGGGCGGGCTCGTCACCGGGAGACGCCATAGTAGCTAACGCCTCCGCAACGTTCTGTTACACAGAGAACAGGACAGTGAAACTCTTTTTTTACCTGCTACTGCCTGTTGGCGGAGTTTACCCAGGTTCTATGCTACTTCTCCCCTTGTGACATCACAAAGGGGGAGACATTTGTATTTACGACCGGTGTTTTTTACCTCAGCAGACGTGTTGAGCGTCCTCGTGACGCTCCCGACGTCCGTCAGGCGGTGCTCTCGGTCATCCCAGCGCCCGTATGCTAGGTCGATTCCGCCCACGAAGGCCACCGATTGGTCGATGACGACAATCTTTTCATGGTGGGCCCACAAGTACACCGAAGACGAGACGTGATCAGGATGGCGCATCACCTAAAACAAAGGAATCACTATCGTCACTCCGTCCTGCCTCAAATGACTGTTGTTATTATCCAGTGAAGATGTTATTGCTCGGCCTTGTGTCAGTCATTATTGTACCCTGATATTGGGGTGGAGTTGGTGCAGCGTCCTCTTGCTGTAGCCGCTGTTTATTCCCAGGGCCAGTTCCACCTCCTTATACAGCAGCACACAGATCCGAACTCCTTTTTGCTGCAAACCACAAGAAACAGAACCACAAGAACCGAGATTGTCTTTTATAATTTATAAACAAGACACCAGCAGAACACACACATGTGTTCCAAATATGAGTGTAGTGAGCGAAGTAATTCACCACTAGAACACAAGGGGGTGTCCAGGAGGGGTGACTATTTCTCCGCCTTTTGACATGTAGTTTAGAATATTATCTCCGTGCAGTTCTCGCTCGTTGCTAAAACCTCAAGGTAATCGTGACCACAAATGTGACGGAACCCTCCGAAACTCAGCGCCCTCTAGTGCTGTAGCGGTGCATATGACCCCGGTCGCAGAACTATAAAAGGTTAACGATGTATAGCTGGCAGATGGTTGTGGGTGCGTCGTGACTCACGGCTTTGCGCTTCAGGATGCAGTCCAGTCGCCAGCGGTTTCCTTCCACAACGGGTCTCTTGAGAAAAATCTCCGGGCTCAGCCTGTCGAAACAGACACGCGTATAATGAGCCACGGGAGCGTCACGTGCACGACGGACAGATAGACAGACGTGTAACAGGATCCTCCATAACGTGGCTGATCAAGGTAACAGATCTGTTTGACCACTGGTCCATCCCGGATGTGTGTGTCCTCTGTGTGAGCGCCTCCTTTCTCTTCTTACACTCGTCTCAACTAACCACTAAAACAGCACGAAAATTCTTTATAAGGGGCCAAAAGTTAATCAATAATAAGGAAAAACTTGTGCAAAATAAACACACACACACACACATATACATTTATGCTTTCGTGAATCTGTGAGCCAATCTCTGAAAAAGAAGCTCCACAGCGCCTCCCTCCCTTAAGCACTTTATCATGCGAATCCGTGGTCAGTTCGTGAATTGCAGCCAGTGTCATTAATCCGACCAGCCAGTGCTAAATCCTATTTAGGCTCACGGTGGGACACATGCTGGGCGAATACACTAAGCACCTGAACAGGTCACCTGTCAGTTGCAGTGTACGGAGGCAAACACACACACACAGGACAATTTCAGCATCTCCATTAGCCTGATAGCATTTCTTTGGAGACAGGTAGAGAACATGCAAACTCCACTATAAACCCTGGATCTACTATATATTAAAAAATGTTAAACAGCCTTAAATAATAGTTAAACACCGGCTATAAAGGAAATGGTCATTTTTAGATAAAAGTAGATCCAGATAGCTTTGATCCCAGATGTGGGACAAAAAAAGGCGACAGCCAATCAAAGTGCTTATTATAAAGTATTAACTTCCTTTCAAATACTTTAACCCAGTCATCAGGTCTGAGTGTCCTGATTGGTCACTGACGTGTTTGATCTTTAACAGAACGCCCCGGGTGTGCTAATCTCAGGCGTTGTTCTTATCGTTTGGGCTAAGCTTCGATACGTACCACCAGTCCGTGATGAAGATCTCCTCCTCGGCATGCTCCAGGGCGTTAGCCACGTCTTCCATGTATGTTTTCCCGTTCACATACCTCAAAGATAGAACAGGAAACAATTCAGTCATCTCATCGCCCTTAATCAACAGAGGCAACCTGGCATTGGTAAGGTTTGAACTGGCGTCCTCCGGATTGCTAGTTCTGTACCCTAGGCTACGGTTGCCCTAGAGAAAATGTTGTTGCCTTGACGTCGTCGATTTCCGTTTAAAGTTCTGTGTCAAGCTCGTTCATCACCAGAACACTAAGGGGCGCCAGGTTCCTGAGAGTGAAAAATGCCACCATTGTAGATTTGAGTTGATCGATCCTGAACGACGGATGTTTGAATGTTGGATCGTAGACGAAACATCATGAGCCGTCGGTGCAGAGGGAGACGACTTTAACTACAAGCATTGGGATCACGACGATGATGCGTACAGCTTCACGATTCCAAATCTGGATTGTATTCGAAGCCTTTATATTAAACCGATTTAAGTAGAAAGCGCACCGAGGAGCAGGAGCCGGAGAACCCTGAACTCCGGGCCCCGCCAAGCGCAGCCTCGAGCGCTGGACCTTTCCGAAAGGAGGAATATCGGCGTTACAGGGTTGGAACGTTAACCGTTCAGTGTCACTATCACGTTCCGGTGTGGTGTAAGCTGAGGATCGGAGCTGCTGGATCACTTTCACTTCTGTTCTCTCCGGTTACTCGGCAACAGCACTAGACCAAGAGCACTCTTACTAAAGATGAGTCCATCCCGAAGAACCAGGACGGAGAAGTTACGATACAGTTTACTGTGAACTGGTCCTTAATGCTAAAATGATTTGGACCTTCATAAATAAACATAAAGAATGAACGAACGTGTTCACCATTTGGCGGGAACGTTGTCCTGTTCTTTGGCGAAGGAGCCGAAGCGATGGTCCCTGAGGAAGGCGCTGCCGTACTTGCGCACCATGTCGTCGATGGCCTGACCCCACCAGCGGGCGTGTCGGTAACTGGAAAACTTCAGCACCAGGTTCCTGTGAGAAATGAGGATCAGCAGTGCGTATGGAGAGACGCGACTGGCAGGCTACAATGCCCCCCACCCCACCCCCGGCTATCCATGTAGCGCCCTCGGTACCTGCACAGACTGTCCACACGGACGCCGTGCTTGGTCTCGGTGTCTCGCGAGTCCATTTTCACCGAGAACTCTTTGTCCACCAGCAGGACGAACGAGATAGCTCCCGAGTCCGGCTTCATGTAGAGGAGGAACGAGTCCTTCACCACTAACCACCTTACAAAATAAAAGTTATAAACAACAACAACATATATATATATACAGTCCAAAATAAATAGTGTTGATTTACCACTTCCTATAGCATTTTATTTTGATATTTAGTCATGTTAAATAAACATTTTATTATTTCATGTTTGTTATAAATGTTAATTGTGTTACCTGCATTACAGCATTTTATTTATTTCATGATAAATAAACTAATTAGGGTTCGATTCCACACACACACACACGACTTACCGTTTGGACCAGCGGTAGCACATCTTGCTGTGGCCGCAGCAGTTGAGTCCGGGAATGCGATGACCCCCTGACCTCTTGTACACCATGCCCTCTCTTAACAAGCGATGAGAGAACAAGGAGAAACGACATCAGTACGTGAGCGATAACGACCGACCACGATTTGAAACGCGTCGCGGCGTCTTACAAGCCCTTGGGTCCCAGATCCTGAATGAACGACAGCTGACTGACGTCGATGAACTCCATCTAGAGGCAAAGACAAGAAGCGCATCGTGTCACGTTGGCTTTGTGAGAGGAGACGCGAGCTTAGCGCTGGGGCCGGGACTCACTGTGGCGTGGTAGTTTCGATATAACGGCATCTTCAGCAGCCGGTTCAGGTACTCCTCCAACTGCCTCTGTGAGGACCATCGGAAAGAAAAACACAACATACACTAGACAAAAGAACATGTCGAATATATGTGTATGTGTGTCTGCCCAAAGTCCAGGGTGTTTCTGGGTCACCCCACCCCCGAGACCCCGGCTTTATTTATTTAATGTGATGTGTACCATGAACGGTTCGGTACTGACCTTCCGACTGGATACTTGCTCCTCACGGACAAGCTCGTCTCCTCCTCCCCGCGGTAATTCTGGCATCTGTCGAGCGTGCCGGACCGTGTGTCTCCGCTCCGTGTGGCTGACCGTACCGAGAGAGAGTAAAGAGGATTTAATGTGAGTTGTGAGGTGCACCGACGGCGTGAACTGACTGGTTATTTTATTTTTACCTTCGTGTGGGCAGCGGAATCTTCAGGAACGTCTTGTAGGTCCGAAGCTCTCGGTGCAGCTCCATGAAGTGCTTCTCCTTCCTCTTGACTATCCAGGTGAACTGACCGTGTTTCAGCTCGATCCTGAACACCGCCGGAAGTTTCTGCGTGATGGGAGAATAAAACGTTCGCACGCACCTGGTCAGTCGGGGCACTTCATCTTGGAAACGGACGCCGCGTCCCAAATACCACACTTGCACACTTGGAGCACAGCGTTTCAGTGCACTGAAAGTACCCGGATGGGCGAATAATAGTGCACAATAGATACCGACGTAAAGGAAGGGGCGGGACTTCAGTAAAAGCCATTGTCGAATCAGGAAGCAGAAGTGTAGGCGACTGCTAGGTATAAATCTAAGCATTACTGATTATTAAAGAGGGTCAGTTTTGGAGAGTTTTGGCGGGTGGGAGAACCGCCCCCGCGGTGTAGCGTTCCATTTGAGACGGCGTTTTCCACCTTCCCGTGTGCACTAGGGAGTAATAAGTGTGCGGTTTAGGAGGCACCTACACTCCTGACATGCTGGGTCACGTGAACTGGCTGACACCACATCAATAGACAGATTATAGACATAAAGGCTCATTTCTGTACCCCGCGGGTGAGCCGTCCCCCCCCCCCCCCCCCACACACACACACCCCTTCCTTCCGACTGAGATGACTTTGGTTTAGATCAGTTCGTTGACATGATTGTGGATGAGTCGGACCACTGTGGCAGTGTGTATGATCGTTCTTGTGTAGGTAGAGACACACCCCGAGCGTTCATTCGTCACTCATCGGTGTGTTTCTGCGCCAACCCCCACCGCCGTGCCCCGGAGTGTCTATTTATACAACCAAGTTGGGCGACAGCTCGCACTTTCGATGTTCGGACGCCTTTCTCTTGCGTAACGTGCGGTGGGCGGCGGATGGTGCGATGCCGCCGGGATGTGGAGGAGTCGAGAAATCGCAGCTTCCCTGTTCAGAGCTCCAGTCACATCATTAACGCCGTCCGCTCGGTGGACGGATGTGTCGCGGCGGGCATCAGGGCGTGACCAGCACGCCTTTTTATTCGTTTAATCGTTCCGTTTTTTATGCCCTCGGAAGGTCAGCATAGATAAATGAATTCGTTTGGAACCTTGAATAACTGAATCATTTACGTTACAACTCGTCTACGTTACGGAACTTACGGGACCGGGACTTGGCTGACCGGCATGCAGGACGAATCAGGATGAATAAATTAATAGACTGACCTTGGACACACTTCTCTGGTGGGTGACGTTGAAACGGTCTTGCGCGGCGTTAAAACGTTCCACCTCTAGAATCCGGGCGGTGATGGGGAGCGTGGCGAGGAAGACTCGGGTGTCCGGCTCTTTGAACCCTGTCGTCTTGTATACGGCAGAGTACGGGATGCGGACGTCTGCGTGAAGACACAACATATGGTGTTGAATATAATCTTTTATTTATTATCTTTCATTTCTGGCGTCGAGTTCCACGTTAAGTGTCGTGGTTTAGTAACGGATTCTGTCGTACCTGCACCGCTGCCGTCGTGCCCGTCGATGATGTCATCGGCAAGGTCGAGGTCGAGTTCGCGCGTGTCCAGGTTCTCCATGATGTCGGTCATGTCCGCCGCCACCAGCTGTAGTGTGCTGGTCGTGCTGCTGGGAACCTGCTGCATGATGGCTAACACACGGCCCGCCGGCCGGGGCTCTCCTGTAAGGTACGCACAGGGTTTCACTTACTTTGAGGCCACGAATAATTCCTCAGCAGAGACCGAAGGTCAGCGTCCATGCCGGATACTACTACAGGTCTGAACTGTAACTTGGCCTTCTCTACAGCGCCCCCTCCTTCTCCCTAGCACTTCATCATGGTCAGTTAAGGTATTGCAACCAGCAATATAACCACTTCAACACCGGTAGTAAGAAATGTATTTTGTGACTGGATTTTATATTTTGTGACTTAATTAGACCTGACTTTGGGTGTGACCGGTCGATAATACAACCCAAGTTGGGTCCAAGTAGATTTAAACAATAAATAACAACACAAAAATTGTGTTGATCATACTGTCGGAAAACAAGCGGTCGTTTCCAGCTCAACGTTGCGGCAGGATTTATACGGCCGGTTCTGACTTTGCAAAAGTCTCGATTCAGAAGCCAATAATATGCAGAAGAGAAAACGGAGAACAGACAGAGGTTCTGTGTACGTGCCAAGAAATGAATTATCACCCTTTTCCCAGCACAAAGAAACAAAAACAGGCTTTTCACTCATTCCGGCGCCTCTGACTGTGAAGAATCGAGACGCATTTAACTCCAATGAAGATGGAACGACCAGCAAAATCTGGTGATAAAGAATAAAGTTTCAAAACAATCCACACTAGCACACCAGAGCGCAGAGCTGGAACACATTGATTTGTTTTTGTTTGGTTTGTTTGTTTGATTACATTCGTCAGACACACAGCGGGAACAGAATCTCGACCGTTTTGCTAGCTGGGAAAGACTGCAGTGACGTCTAATGAGGTTGGGGGGGGGGTCATCATCTCTGTACAAGGACTCTGGTTGCCCGGGCCGGCTCTTTGTACGCAGCCCCAATTACTCCAACCAGTGTCAGAGTATGGGTAAATAAGAAGGAGTCACTTGGTATCTGGATGCTTTCGCCATGGGACAGTCTGCAGAGAACTGGAGCCAGAAGCAAACAGAGCGTGAATCATTAAGGCTGTACCAATATTTAATCTGGGTGGAGACCGGGGAGGGGGGGGTAGGGGGGGGGCAGTTCTCTGTAATTTAGGACCCGGACCGTCGTCTGTAATTAAAGGGAACAATGTGTGGATGGTAGAGAAATGAGAGCTCAGCTTTCTGCTGTCTACAACAATCCACAGATCGTACGAGCCAGCAAGAAATAAGAATATATATATGTGTATATGTTTGTTTGTTTTATTTGATAAATGTTTTACTCTTACTAGAGATAAAAACTATACAGAAAATTCATCACATTATCATGATACTTGTCAAATATCAATACTGATAAATATTGATAAAGAAATAGATACTGATGCACAAACAAACTCGTTTCAACGATGGTGCGTTCACACTTTTAGTTAAAGTCGTCGCTCGCTTGATTATCTACAATGTTTTGTTTACGATCCGACATTTAAAAGCATCCATCGTTCAATATCGATTAGCTAAAATCTACCAATCAAGCAAACGATCTCTCTCACACGTGGCTGAAAGCAATCAGAGTAAACACAAACGTGACAGAACCCTCAGAAACTCGACGTTGCGGTGGTGGAATTACTTCGCGGTGCATGGACAACCTCGGCGTCCGGACCTGGGCGAAAGTAAATCGGCCTTTGCTCACGTTGTCATCTAAAGATGTGAAGACGAACCGCGAATCGATTCACCTGAGATACGAATGAAATCGGTGTTCCTGCTTGAGCAATGGAATTGTATCGTGACCTTCCTACAACAAAAACGGTTTCTCTTACGAGGACAAAGACGACAAAAGTTCACGGTCAGGGATTCCAGATACTCATGTTTGACTTTTTTTCCCTACTCATTAAGTAAATGGAAGAGTAATCAGGGACCGAAAGCGCCGGTCTGGTTTAACTGGCACTGATACGGCGAGCGAAGCTTTTTCTGAACCTGGATTCTGCCTCTGTTGTGCAAATGGCTTCAATATTTCATCTCCTTTGCATTTGGCAGACGATGAGACGATTGAGAGACTCTTACAGCCGTCCTGCTTCTGGAGTATCGGGACGCCCGATGGTGGTGGCTGCGGCGGCGGAGGGAATCTGGATAATTAGAGTTCTTTATTGCACCGTGAGATATCATTTCATAAACCGACGTCAAGGTTTGATAGAATACCGAACAGAACAAGAGATCGGGACATCACAGTGATTTGGAGGGGGGGGGGAAGTGTGTGTGTGTGTGGGGGTCGATCTAACATGGGGACTAGTGCAGGTCAGTGCGTCCAGATATGATTTATTACTGGGCCACACAGAAAGAACAAATAAAAATAGAGATCATTGCAAAAAAAGCTATTTTATTTGAACACTTTGGGTGTTATTATCGCTCATTACCACTAGGTGGGAGCAGTGTGTCATTGCTCATTTGACCAAAAGATGAAAAAGTTCATGACTGGTGAGTAGAGGCCATGTTAAAGTTGGTCAGTCTTCGCTGAATGTACAGAGTCTGTGTGAGAGAAGCAAAGACGAAGTGTGAAAGCGCTCGGGCAAAAAAACGCCTTCCAGCAACACAGTGGGTGTCATGAGCAAGATGAATGGAACGTAACCATGACAACAAACCTCAACGTCTTTTTAAAGAAGAACGTACATGAACCAGCACAACGTTCTGGTCCGGCTGTCTCTCATAGAAAGTTGTCCGCCACCTCCGTCCTCCTAGAAGCAATTCAAGTGAACTTGGAAGTAAACGTTACTAAGTTTGTGTACCCCTTAATGCTACAAATATTTATACGTAATACTTGTGTCTGTTTATGATTCGCCAATGGCCGCTATTAAACGATCAAAAGTCCCGCCTCTTCCGTTACATCGGCAAGATGTCATGGGCGTAGCTACTACCGTTCGAAGTGCAACATCCGGGTCCTTTCAGTGCACCTCTAAACTAGTGCGCAAGGGTGCGGTTTGGGACGCACCTCAAGAGTCGCAAGTTTTAAAAGGAAAGGTCTCCCGAGTACATTGGAGGATCAGGGACCATTAGAATCAGCAGTGCCTTAAATCTGGGGGGGGGCGGAGAAGGTCCTCGCTCATTGACCCAACGGTAGCAACTTGGCAGTGGCGAGGCTTAAACCGAAAACCTCTGAAGTGCTAGTCCATTATGCTAACCGCTGACATCACTGTACAGGATGGAAAACGAAGGAGGTGCCGTGACGATCCACAGATGCCAAACGAAACCCACGGCAAAAGGACGAACGCTGCCAGAGTGAAATGACTGTAATGATGGCGTGAAGGTCGGCCACGCCCGACAACGTCTGGTGCCGTGTACTAAATTAGACCCTCGTCACTGGATTAGTCAAGACTGAGTCACTAGAAACACGGCGACTCCCCTTTCTGAGAAGGTTTTCTTCTTCTTTTTCTTATTTTTGGGAAAACAAAAATGGGTTTCGCCATTTTTCAGTCGGAAAGGTCTGATGGTGAATTCCACTGGCTCAGTAAGTGCTAAGCTGGGCATGTCTGTGGAGGGGTGGGGTGGAAGGAGAAAGATGTTCGGGGCAGGTCAACGTGAATTAAAGACATTTTGATGTTGAAGTTGAGACAAATGTGTCCGTGAGTCCTGTTGCGCTGGACCTGAGTTTCTCTTTTTTTCTTTGCATGTGTTGGAACAACGGCTGTGACATCATAAAACTTTACATCTCAGATTAAAAAAAGAAACAAGAAGCAGAGACGGAGCTGGACAGAGTAAACAATCAAGTATCATAAAGCTTAGAGTTTTGAACACTCAATAATAAAGGACAGATGTGGCGTCTTGGTTGATGTAAAGGACGAGTAATCTAAAGGTTGTTGGTTCATAACCCGCCACTACTCGGTTGCTGGGCCCTTGATGGCGGCTTAATCGCTCGCACGACATAATAACAACAATTGTGCTAAATACTGAAGATTTTCATAACATTTCGGTTTTCAGTATTTACCGGGTGTCTTTATCCAAAGTGAATATGCAGTCTGAGCAATGGAGGGTTCGGGGTCTCGCTCAAGGGCTCAACAGCAGCAACCAAGCATGAGCGGGTGTGGATGGTGGCGGGCGGGGGGGGCGGTTCACGCTACACACTACTCTGTTGTCTCAAAGCCATCGCCACAACTCCATCACCTTATCGCGGTCGCCAAAGCCTTGTTGCCTCAATGCGTTTTCTTCAACACCCACGCTGCAACTTCATCACCTAAACACTGTCGCCAAAACGCAGTCGCGTCAACGTCATCGCCACAACACCGCCGCGTTTCCTTTCATAGTTTGTGTTTACCCTCCGGTTTCAGACATGAGTGAGAAATTGTGTTGCTTTAGTGGTGTCATCATAAACAAACATCGTAAACACTACTTACATTTACGACTGTTTTGATGGCTACTTTGATGGTGCTCCCCCTTGTGGTCTGAATCGGTACTCCTAGAGGCTTTGCAGAAAGACTAGACTTGCGTTTAGCGGGTGTTCGGGTTCGATGTGACATGGAGCAGAAACGAAACACGCCACGTTCTGCTTCATAACGAATCGTACCGCAAGTGAATCGGTTGTGAACTGCACGCTTACATCACAAGTCGAGAGTCTTGCTCAAAGCGCCATTGGTGGCAACCAAGCAATGGTGGGACTTGAACCAGCGACCTTTGGATGACTGGTCCAGAACTTTGACCACAAGGCAACGACCTTAAAGTTCTGTAAATGGTTGTTTCACTATTGATAAAACAAACACGATATCTAGAATGTAGATCGAATGACAGATATGAAGATACTTAAGGAGACGCGACATCTTGAAGACTTGTTTTACCCATAACAACAGTGAGTCACAACCTCCTACGTTCTTATATCCAAGAGTCTCTTTAGTAACAACAAAAACAGCACACACACACACACACACAGGAAGTGAGTAAAATCCAAATTTTCCAAATCCAAATACCCCTTTGATTCCCAGTGAGGCATCAAACAACTACAAGAGGTTCCCAGCAAACTCCTTCAGAAGTTTCATCTCTAGACGGTTTACTTTTAGTCAACAGACATTCACCCACCTGCCCAGCCGCTGGCGCCGGCGTCGTCATGTTGCCCCGATCCTGCCCCGTCCCTCTCTCACACCAGAAAGCTCAGAACAGACCCTGCTCGGATCCCCTCGGATCTCAGACGAGTGAGTGTGTCCGCACCGAGTACGAGGCGGTGGGGGCTCAGACCCGACGCTCACGTGACACACCGAGGAGTCTCCGTTTGTTCTTTGTGTTCTAGTTCCCCCACCGTCTCGTGCTCCATTTAGAGAGTTTATCCTCCCAAGATAACCCAAGATAAGAGCTCTCGTTTTGCTTCGGTCGTTTATCTCCTCGCACTTTGTGCTGCTGATAAATTAGTGTAAAGAATCTGAGAACATCAGCGGCTCGCTGATTTTTTATGATCCCGTCAGCAAACAAAGAATTTCACTGACTTATTAATCTACTGATTCATAAAATAGAGGAAAACCAACAAGGGTGGAGACTTGCTTTAAACCTGCAGATGAGCTTTACACCTTCTAGTGTTGATCAAAAGTGCAAAGTGCACTAGGATGCAATGATAATAAACGATAAAAGCGATACATGGCGAGCAGATAACATTTAGCATTCCAACAGCTAAAGCGTGTTTTCCCCCTTGCTAAATCCCCCACAAACATTTGGCAGAACGGACTGGCCATCGGCCCGTTTGGCTACTACATGGCTCTCGTCCTCTAGCCTTAAAATGTCCATATTTCTTCAAACGTGCTTTAAAATTTGTATCATCATCCTGATTACTATTAATTCGAATCATCTTGAAAATATGAACGATGATGCCCTCTGGTGGCCAACGTTTTGCATTGCGCGTACAATCCTCGATCTTCCTCGATATGGATGTGTGAAGCTGAAGACTAAAGACACATGTGTGTATCTGTGTGTGTGTGTCTCTGTGTGTGTTATAAATATGTCGACGTGATCATTCACATGTTCATGGATCATCGATTGACCCAAAGACCAGTTAGTGGGATATGTTATACAGCCAGTGAACATTTTATCCTAAAGTCCGTGAAGTTCAGAAATGCCAAACGCACTCTATACACGCTCCGAGATCTTCGCCTCGTTCGTCTGACTGGCTCGTTTACTTTGGGTTGGGCGAGTTACCAACAGCGTGTCTAAACACTTCACACACACAAACACACACACTCACACATATATCACAATACCTTGCAACACTGTTGCTGCAATCACAATGTGCAACAGTTGCCCTGTTTCCATTCAAACAGACCCACATATGATGTCTGCAATAGTCTAAAACATGAAGCCTCCACCAGGGGGCGTCGGGATGTGAGTTCATTTTGCGCCACAAAATCAGCAAATAGTTTGCATTTCAGAAACAAGCAAATTCAAGCTTAACAATGAAATAATGACAATTCCCACAGTATTTATAAGTTGTAATTCCATTATCATGTTACTGACAGCAGCCCAATTTTTATTTATTTATTTATTTTGCATTTCAAACTTTAATTTTGTAAAATTATAGTGTTTATTCTGATGTGTGTAATTCTAAATCAAAATTAAATCAAAAAGAAAAACAAAAATCATTTATCAAAGTAGATTTTATGTTCAGTACATTTGGTCTGGTTATTATTTATTAATTTATTTGTATTCTTCAACGCCATTTTATACATATATTTGTGTTATAGATGGTATAAAGATGTTGTATCGTAGACGAAACATCATACACATCGATGGCGCCGTTATATGCCGAGAGCGAATACATTAACTACATGTGTGCATGGTGTGTTGTTTTGATGGCTGATGTGCACAAATACAAAAAAGAAATCGTTTTGTTGTTGTTGTTGTTGTTGTTGTCGTTCTTTATTTCGGCGCAGACGATGCCCTACAGGATGCCCACGATTATAAATCTCTGTGACAGTTCCTGCACTGCAGAAAAACAATTCATTCATGCTTATCTCCCGAATGGAAAACCCCGTGAGAGCACTTCGCTTTATTAAAGAGACGGAGAAGCCAGTGTGTTTGTGAATAAGCTCTACATCAGGGCTGCGGCGGCGGCATTCTGCGTCTGGCAAAAAAAACGTCGAGGCAAATTCTGTCATTCCAGCGTATTTATTAAATGTTGCCGCGCACCGTCTTGTGCTTGATTGGATTGATCGAACGTTACTGGGGCGGTGATGGCTTAGTGGTTACGGTACTGCCACACATTACCACCAATTTGCCACTGTTATTGCCCCTGAGTGCAAGTTTCCATGTTATAATCAGTGAGTATCATGAGCGCTCAGGTGGTGCAGCGGTAAACTATGCTAGCACAACAGAGCTGGGATTTCACATACATCCATATATAGCTCTGTCGTCTACATGGAGGTACGGAGGTGTCGCTCCTGACGTGAACCCGAGCGTCTGTCGGACCACCAGATCACACACGTCCAGTGGACTGTGTGATGCCCTGCAGTCAGCATGGCTCCAGAAAGTTTGAGTGACTAACCAGGACCTCGGCTGGGAACCGCCCCCGGGCACAAACAATACATCACCACACCCTCGATTTGTCAACACACACACACGTAATGACTGACGGCTTAAAAAGTGATCTGTCAGAACGTCCCTGCCCAATCAGAACCCAGCACACGAGGTAAACACAACTTTCACCCAAGCCCATAAAATCAACCCAACACTCCCCGATTGTATTCGCTCAAATGTCCGAAAGCATCAAAGAAACATCAAAACCGAAACCGAACGATCCAATATGCGCGGGTTTGGTGCGAGGAAAACATGCTTTGGCGGGTGAAACGCTAAACCTCATCTGCTTGTCCTGTATTGTTTTGGGTGGATTTTGAAATGCTGTTTGGCAGGAACCGACCATTGCAATCTGACAACCGTGTTCAGAACAACAGAGTCGAATAAGCCAATAAGAAACAATAAAAACAAACAACACAAGACACAAAAGAAACTTAGAAGTGAAAAATAATTCCTAAAATGTTCACTCGCGACTCTAACAGGAGGTTGTTTGTGTGTACTTTTGTGTAGTTTGTGTCTTGGTTTCGATCTTCCAGTGACCTGAAGTGCCCCCACAATGTGGCTGCTGGAAAATCAGTCCTCCAGTCATGAAGACTTCCATCACATGCAACATCAGGTGATCAATGCGGCGCCACTCAAACGCCAATCTGAGGCATGAAGCCGCCACGCAGGAACCACAAGTTTATTACGCAAACCTGCATAACCGCTTTATAATGAGCACGACAGATAGAGAAGGTGAGCTAGAACGTTTTTAACTGTAGAACCTGATGCATCGGGCGACCCCAAAGATCAGAGAAGGAGGCAAAGAAATATCAAAGCTACGGAGACGGATCCTACGGATTCAACAAGACTTTATCTTCTCAGCCTCAGACTGCTGAGTGTAAGGAGGTCAGGGTGCCACCTGTAACCACAGAGTAGAAAGTCAACGGGTACTGTGGGGGTCAATAAATCCCAGAAGACAGGGTATGTTTAGCTTGGTCCTTGTGTAAAGCCGAGTTTGCTTCAGGTTCTTGAGGAGCAGCAATGGCTACGTGGTTAAGGGGATCATAAAATTGCCGGTTCAAGCTTCACTTCCACCAAATTAACACTGTTGGGTCCCTAAGCAAGAACCTTAACCTTCAATTGCTCAAAATGGTGTAAGTTGTAAGATAAACGTTGCGTTAGATAAACATGCTGAGAATGTGAACGTCCCTCAGACCAGCAGACGTCACTTCAACTTGTTTGAAACTGTATTTACAAGCAGACTACAAACACGACCTCCAGAGACCATCCGGCTACTTTAGACTTGTGGAAAAGACGGATTTGTTCTACAGTTCTTCAGGGTAACCACACGGGATCGTGGTCTGCATTAATGATCTGGTATGGTTTGTAGACCAGATGTCCATCCTGAACACAACCCGCAGACGTTCATCCGGGCTTGGGACCAGCACTAATGGAGCGGTTTTAAAAGGTGTAGAGTTCAGACTCTCTGTGCTGCTGTGCTTAAATTTCAGCAATGATTCAATGATGGATTTCAACACGGTGCCAACCAAAAACCATTAAAAGAAAACACCTGAGACGTATCTGAGGAACCTGGAAACACAAACTGATCAGATCTAGAAACATTCTGAGGTCAGGGTTTAAGTTTTAGGATTCTTTATGGATCTCTTTTGCTCTCTGAAGTATGTAAACAGTGATGTAGACATGAGGACTGACGTCTGCAGAAGTGCTTCAAGATTGTAATAACTGGTGCAGTAAAGTAGAGTAAATAAAGTAAATACATGATAAAATGTAATAATAAATCCACCACGCCTGTTTTCAGCCACACTTCTGCTGGAAATGCAGAAGGACCGTGGAACAGTAGAACCTTACTTTAATACTACACACACACACACACACACACACACACACACACACACACACACACACACACACACACACACTGACCGGAGTGGTAAACAGAACTCACCTCGGCAGAACAGAGACTTTTACTTCGCACTTCGGTCCAGGCGCGTTCACTTGTTTCCACTGAGTTTCGGCTCCATCCTGAAAGCAGGTCCGCCTCGCGCTTCCTCGTGCGCGCTCCCGAGCGAGGACGCGCCCCACGTCCGCGTGAACGCGCCCGACTGGCCCTCACGTCACAGTTTAACCGCGTAAAGTTACAAAGATGTTGTGTTTAATGTGTATTTATTCAATACTTTTAATACTCTGTATGTAATCAATACACTCGAATCAATACTAACAGAATCTGATCCAATGACACTCGTTTGTGTAGGAATTCGATCTTTCAATCGAGTTAATATGTAAAACAGACGGTGTTTACTTCAGAAGTAAACAATTGTTTATTGTTTTCTTTTCTACTTAACATTTTTATAACGATTTAAATAAATACATTTCAGATTTACAGTGTGTTTTGAGAACAGTATATTTCCCATAGCTACACAGAGAACTTTTAACATATGTTTAAAGCTAAACACTTAATTCACAAATAATAATAATAAGATATAACCAGAATTATTTTAGTATGATAAATATTTGCACTATTAATATTATACATACTATAAAATAACACAAGCAACAATTATTGTTGTTAATACTGTGGTTATTATTATTACTAATTAAACGTAATTGTGACTTTTATTGTGTAAGCTAGCATGTTGCATTGCTAAATGCTTAAACTAGCGGAAACATGATGCTATCTTAGTACATTTACATACTACATCATTTTAGTACAAAGCTAACAAACTATCATGCTAGTTCTGTTGTGTGTGTGTGTGTGTGTGTGTGTGTGTGTGTGTGTGTGTGTGTGTGTGTGTGTGTGTGTGATCTAATAATCATTCAAATCTATCACAAGTGAATGTAGTGAAATTAAATCTGTATTTTATTTTAAATGATTATGTTTTATAAAACGTTGAGCCTCTTCGTCCGACACATTTTCCTCTTTCGGCTTCTCGGTTGCTTGTGAACTTTGACAAGGAAAAGTGAAGAAGATTCCATGAAAGAACCAAATCATGGCGACAAAATCCTGACATTCCAACGTTCCATAAACTTACACAGTAGAAAAGTTTACAGTTCATAAATGTTCATGATCATTTGTCCACTTCATCGTTTTACTTAGTTCAATTGTAAAGGTCCACACAGGAAATTTCACTATTCTGTTATAATAGTTCATAGTTCTACTGTAAAAGTTCATAGTTCTGTTATAATAGTTCATAGTTCTACTGTAAAAGTTCATAGTTCTGTTATAATAGTTCATAGTTCTACTGTAAAAGTTCATAGTTCTGTTATAATAGTTCATAGTTCTACTGTAAAAGTTCATAGTTCTGTTATAATAGTTCATAGTTCTACTGTAAAAGTTCATAGTTCTGTTATAATAGTTCATAGTTCTACTGTAAAAG
>JAOUQU010435550.1:0-20092 GCA_028566735.1 Ammoglanis amapaensis | reverse complement strand
TATCAGATGAAGGTTGTTCTGCTCTGGCTTCAGTTCTGAGATCAAACCCCTCACACCTGAGAGATCTGAATCTGTCTGGTAATAATAAACTAGGAGATTCAGGAGTGAAGTTTCTTTCTGCTGGACTGGAGAATCCTCTCTGTAAACTGGAGAAACTGAGGTAAGATCGTCTCACTGAGATGTAAGTATCCGAGGTTAGAGCTCGCATTCACGCGGTAAAGTGAGACGCAGTTAGCGCGTGGTTGCCGTGGCAATGTTGGGTGGTTACTCTACGCACTTTTGCCACCCTATGCTCCCAATTACACACCTGTCTGAGATCTTGTACTTATCCAACGATTGTGGCCAGATTGTCGTTTGTTGTCACGTTCGACGTAACGCTTCTCTCCCTGTCTTCCGGTCCTCCTGTTCCTTGTGTTCCTGCGCAATACGCGGACCGATACCTGCCATTCCCGTCAAACGCGGTGTTCGTGACGGCCAATCAAGTAATTCGTCCTGGTCAGTGCAAAGACACTCCGAACTCTGTTTCCAAAGCCGTCACGGACCTCCTGAGTTTTGTTTTGTCTCTGCCTCAAAAGACTTTGGTATTTGTACCTCGTCCCAGGAACAACAAAAAGCCTGCTCAGAACCAAGCAGCCTGTGTGTGTGGTGTGTTTTTGGCATTTTAAGAGTTCCATTCCAACATCTATTCCCAACAAATTTACACATGATCTGATCCTCAGTAAGAAATTTTGAAACAGGATTCAGCATCAAGATTTTGAAGATGATCATTTCATTGCACTATTTACTCATTCATCACTGTGTACTAAATGTACTGATCTGTTTGCTCTCAGTTTCAGTATCAATTCATACCACCATAATTCTATTCATTAAAATTTGATCAAGCAACCATGTAATTTAATTTGTGTGATCCATTTAAAGACTTATTTTTTATAACATTGCTTGAGTACATTTTATACATTTTGGCTGCATTTTATTTAGTTTTTAGTCATTAATCTATCAAAATTGCTTAATGACAAAATTATTATCCTTTTAATGCTGTTTTATTGCACAACTAAATTACTAATAATATAAAACAGACAACCCGTGTATGTTACTAAACACTAACTTATGGCAATAATGTTAGTTAAAATGTGTCAGAATTGGGGTAAAACTAGACCCAGCACAAGACCGAAATGCAGAGATTGACCAATTGTAATTATTTATTTAATTATAATGATAGCTGTCATGGTTCATCAACTACTGAGACCACTGTTTTCTCGAGAAATCTCAGTAAAATACCACACGTTCAATGACACCTTGGTCTGACTGCACTGCACTGACACTGACATTGCAATGACACTGCATTAATGATTTTACAACAGCATGGAGATGTGTGGAGAAAAAAAATAAGAGAAGACGGAGGCACAAACCACAATATAGCGATCTTAATTAAGAGAAGCCCTTAAGGCAAAGCTATGACATGCAACAATTAGTTATTTGTTTTTTTATTTAACAATAATAAAAATGTGTGCGCCAGAAAGCCACCCTTAAAATACCTATGGGACCTCTGATATGGATAAGTGTCACTCTACGTATTGCTGGCGAGCGTCGTGTTTTGTAATGCCCATCATCGTCCAAACCAGCACTCGAGTCAGCAGCGCCAGCAGGCCACCTAACACATTATTAGTCACCTAACATTATTTGTTAGGAGTGATCTTGAACCCAGGTGGATTTGCTTTCCTTACTCTCGTTCTCTGTGTTCTAGTTGCGAGTTGTGTGCGTAGTTGCGAGTGGATGACACCTGGTTGCTTGAAAGTGCAATGATAGTCGGCTTTGGGTCCAAGCTTTCTGTATTTTCAAATTAAGGAGATTGCTATTTAATTTGTGTATATTCTTCCTCATGTGATGGGTTTGTAATGTTTGAGATTGCTTGGCCAAATACTTTTAGAGGTTCCTTGGGAGCTTTAAAGAGCCTAAAAAGACAGACCCATACACAGCTGGATGACAGACACTTGAGGTTTATTTTTATACAACATAGAACACACAGGAAAACATAAAAGACAATATGTGGAACAACAGATAGGATGGGGGTGCATGTAACATTAAACATAAAGACAGACCATCTGGAGAGGGCTAATTACAGGGCACACTACTGAAGGGGCAGGATGGAATGGGACAGTTACTGACTTGAGACTGGAGTCAAAGGGACTAAAGAGAATGGCTGGACAAACCCTGGGGGGAATATCATCTCAGTGCTACACCCTGAATAGTTAGGTCAGTGGATGGTAATCAGGGGGCAGTAAAATACACCAATACTAAGGTTGGAATAAAAAATAAGAGTGTACATATGGCCCCTAGGTGATGAGTGGGAATATGCTCCTATGAACTATGGCCTGACTACTGCGGAGCTTCAGAATTGTGGTTTAGAGCTCAGGTAAGAATGCTGGTACAGAGATTCAGGGTTCAGGACATGGGGAGATCAGAGACATGCTACATTACACTAACAAATGCTGGAACAGAAGAACAGAATAGAAATTGTGAGTGCACGTACACTGCTAACTAAAATTTCTAACTGACAGGTTCATAGCTGCACATGCTGAGCCCTCTTTTAAAGGTAATTTAAAACCCAGCCAATCATAGACTTGCATTTTATCCATCTTGTCCCCTAGTCTATGTGGTTGGATGTTGTTGAATGTACTGGAGAAGTAAAAGAAAGTGATTCTCATTGTGGTGTTATTGAGATGTAGATGAGAGTGTGCCGTATGTAGAAGGTATATGATGGCATCATCCATGCCAACCTGCTACTGGTAAGCAAAGTGTACAGCGTCTAAGAAAGGACTGATCATTGGTCTCAGGTGAGACAGCACTAGTCTTTCTAGGATGTTCATCGTGTAAAACGTAAGTGCTACAGGCTTGTAGTCACTGTTGGAAAAACCAGACACAAGTTCTTGCTTAAGGCTTAAGTTATAGAGTTGCTGGAAAAGCCATATAGCTGAGTAGCACAAGTCTTAAAAACTCTTGGTCTGATCCCATCTAGTACTGCAGCTTTATTCAGTTTTAGCTGCACCAGCTGTCTCTTTACCTGGCCAGCTGTTACACTGAAAGGGGGGTTTAAACACTAAATTGTGTTTGAGAAATGAGTGATCTGAATTGTCATCAGACATTGTTTGTGAGTGCAATGAGTGCAAGTTGGATTCGTAATTTAAGTCTTGAATGGGTGCTGGAATTGAAAGAGTTTGCTGTGAATGCTTATCTGTGAAGAAAAATGGGTGTTGAGAGAGTGAGTGAATTTCTAGGTTGTCCTCCACAGTTTGGTGTTTGCATTTAAAGCTATTAATCTGTGAGTATACACTGCTCAAGAGCAATCTCTCTAATGCTATTGCCAAACACTTGGACCCAATGCTGGCTGACGTGGCATTTCCAGATCCACGCCAACTCGCAACTACGCTATGGGTAGAACACAGGGAACAAGAGTAAGGAAAGCAAACCAGCCTGGGTTTATGATCATTCATAGCAACGAGGGATAAATAATCAAATATGTTTTGTGATCAACATAATATAATTAAATTATATATTACATCCATATATGTATGTACAAAGTACAAAATTGCAATGCAAATAAATTATATAACAGACAGTAATATTATGGAAATATAAATCAGCAATTAAAGTATGGGTTCATAAAAGTGCAGATTAATAAATTTTGTTATATATTTTAATTTGCAATGTATGAGTGATATAAGGTCATACAGAATATACAGGATAAGATGGTGACTTGATGCTGAAGGGTGTATAAAGCAGCTATCAGTGTATATAAAATAATATAAATACATAAATTAGTTTTCTAGCTCTAACCAATAATAAACAAACAAATGAATGAATTTATAAAATAACTGTGTGTGTTGAATTAAGAGAATGAAGAGTGTATCATTGATCTCTCTACAGGTTGGTTGAATGTGGTGTAACAGGTGAAGGTTGTTCTGCTCTGGCTTCAGTTCTGAGATTAAACCCCTCACACCTGAGAGAACTGATTTTGTCGAATAATAAACTAGGAGATTCAGGAGTGAAGTTTCTCTCTGCTGGACTGGAGAATCCTCTCTGTAAACTGGAGATATTGAAGTAAGATCATCTCACTGAGATTCACACATCATCTGCTCCTCAAATAAATTTCTGATTCTGCATCAAGATCCCGAAGATAAAAACTTCATAAAATTCACCTTTAGCATCTGTTACAAATGTTTTAATATTTAAATATTTTCTCCTAAATAGAGGTACGAGACAAGGATGCTCATCATCACTGCTTCTCTTTGTTCTTGATTATACAAGTTTAAATACAACACATGATAAATACTCTGTATTTGAACACAACTGCCTAATGTTCTGACTAGGGTAGTACCAGATAGTAAATGATAAAATCTGACTAGAATTGGAGAGTTCCAGATCTCTGAAGCACTATCAGGCCGGTCATTATAGCGACTACGGAGAATCAAGATGGTGACAAACCACCTCCCAAAACAAAACTAATAACTAAACAAGAATCAGTAAATCACAGTTTTAGTTTCAGTTCTAACTTGAACTTTCAAAGTTTAGTTTCTTAATGTTGCTTTCCTAAAGTCATCTTAACGTTTCTGTGAGAAGTTTTTGTTTAGATTTTGTGTACAGTTATTTGTTTACTATTAATACTATTTACTATTGTTTACCACTGATTAGTCGTCTGTGTGCAGTGACTGGGAATATCACAGTCCGTGTGATGGTTTTTAGTTGTGTGAAGTTTCTATCGTGCGAGTTAATGAATGAAAGCAAAGCCGAGTCACAACAATGTTTGTTGCTTTTGTCAGAATGCAAGATGAGACGAGCTGTTACAACGACTGTAGTGTCATCACAGCACAGCAGATTCCACACAATAAATACACAAAAATAACCTGGTGTAGCTTAAATGTTTCTTTAGACTTTGTGCTCGTCATCGATTCTGTTTACCACTTCTGCAATAACAACCACGAAGCAAAAACCTTAATTTTCTGCTTGTTTCAATCTTTCATTATCCAGCAATTCCAGTCTGGTTTTGTTTTGGCTTTTACCTGCTGGTCCTGGATGTTTTTTTACATCTTTTATTACACACTGTTAGTGTGACACAATTCAGGCTCCTGCATCCTTCAGGATGGGTAGGACGCACAAGGCAGAACTGAAATGGGACAGCCGAGCCTATGGAGTATTACCTGTTTACGTCATAAGGTTGTTAAAAAGCTTTTTAGAAATCATTTTGCTAGTGGCCATTAATGACTTAAAACTCAGAGTAAATAAATTCTTTTATTTTTGCTTTAATCTGGGAGAAAAAAAACATTACATGGCTTATATGCTGTGTTAGATATGTATGTTAGACTGATACCGTATTAAATAATCTAGGGGGAAAAATGTTCATGTTGGTGCATTCCCATTCTAGTTTTATTTATCTATCAGGTCACCACTTTCTGCTTTATGATTGTTATATTTTATCACCAGGGTTTACTTTTACATTAAGCTTTGACATTAAGTGTGTGTACGCATGCACAATGATTCCTGGGATAAAAATGCATTTTAGGGTCCCATAGAAAAGGATCCTTCAAATTTGGATGCAACCGTTTTGCGGCAATGTGACGTAACCTTTGAAGAATACAGAGCCTGAATTGGGACGCACTGTTTTTTTCAGTTGCTAATTGCTGCTGCTTATAAGCTCTCTCTCTCTCTCTCTCTCTCTCTCTCTCTCTCGTGAATTTTTCAGCATCCGCGTATATATTTATAAAGACAAACCTGGTCAGCAGGAGTTGCTTCACACACGTTTATTTCAGCGTTTGTGTGCATGTGATCCTATACACACTTTTCAGACGGAACTGGATATCCGGTACAACCATATTAAATATATTTTTGGTTGTTAGGGAACTTTTACACGAATGCCACTCAGCATACAAACACCAGCTAGATGAAGGCAGCTAAAACATCGTGGGGCCGGCCAGGACAGAAAGGTACCCGGTGCTATAGATGACCAGCAGGGTAAATCCGGTACAAGGATGTACTGGTTAAGATTCCAGGGTATGTAGGCAACCTCATGGGGAAAAAATAACAGGTTACGATTTAGGAGGAGAGAAAACATAACGTACTGAGAACACCAAAATAACAGAAACAAAACAGGAAACTAATACTAGAATATTTAACTTTAAATACCTGATTGTAGCAGAGGAAAAGCTGGTAAATGAAGTACAAAAATCTGGCACAGAGAGCAGGTAGACTGTTTAACAAGATGTATATTTAGTAACAAGGATGATCAGAAGTGTGATCGGGGAGACTGTTGTTAGTGAATATAAAATAATATAAATGAAAGTGTGTTTTTTTTAACTCTAACCAATACTGAATGTGTTGAATTAAGAGAATGAAGAGTGTATCATTGTTCTCTCTGCAGGTTGGTTGGTTGTGGTTTATCAGATGAAGGTTGTTCTGCTCTGGCTTCAGTTCTGAGATCAAACTCCTCACACCTGAGAGATCTGGATCTGTCTTGTAATGAACTAGGAGATTCAGGAGTGAAGTTTCTCTCTGCTGGACTGGAGAATTCTCTCTGTAAACTGGAGAAACTGGGGTAAGATCATCTTACTGAGATTCACATATAATCTGATGTTAAGTAAGAAATTCTAATTAACTAATTAACTCTAATAGTTAAGCATTTAGATTCTGCATCAAGATCCTGAAGATTAAAATTTCATACAATTCACTTTTAGTATCTGTAGTTTTAAAATGGATTAATATCCAAATCCTTTATCCTAAATAGAGGTACAAGACAAGGAAGTTCATCATCACTGCTTCTATTTGTCCTTATGATTGAGCTACTTGCTCTATAAGAACAAAAATATGACTCGGTGGATACATTCTGGGACTTTTTTTTTTTAATAAATTCACCGGCCAATCCATCAGTTACCTTTTGGAAAACATGTTTTAAAAAATCCAAAAGACTTTAAATTTACGCCAATCAAAAGGGATCTCAATCGATGGAACAAAATGTCGTTATCTATTAAGTGATCGTTTTGCAACTGTTAAAATGAATATCTTACCAAATGTTAATTAACGTTTTTGTTAATTAACTTTTTTACCCACTTTTTATATCTGGTGGAAAGTAAATGAAATGTTTAATCTGCAATTCACCTTTTGTAAATCAACAACGTTTCTGGCAGAATCTGTCAGTGTTCACTATTAATAATTAGGGTTGCACCGGATATCCGATTCCGGTTCCAATTTGCCGGATATCCGACCATTTTAAGCTATCAGGTCCAATCCGATTCCGAACGGAAATCAAGACGCCGTGTCGGATATTCAGCCGGAAAATTTGGGGTCAATAATCGTCACATGATCAGTTCAGTTTGTGTTCAGGAGTTTGTGTATCTGTTGCTTCTGTATTTTGTAAAGTTGCTTTGAGACGGCGTCTGTTGTAAAAAGCGCTTTATAAATACACAACTATATATAAATACACAACTATATCTAAATAAAGTTGACTTGACTTTTTGAACAAAATACGAATTAGTCAGCACGTTTTAAGCTTTTTTATAAAAGTGATCACATTGTGAACGGTGCGCGTGACTGCTCATGCGCACTGAGTCCGCTTGTTTAAAAAGTGCTTGTAATATACAGAACCACAGAAGCTTTAAAATGCAGGAAAGAAGATTAAGTTTTGTTTGTGTTTCATTCTATAAATGATTTATTTTATGTGGCATTAAAAAACACACACAGACACTCATGCACACACATGCACACACGCACCTGCGCGCGCGCACACACACGCATTAAACTTTAACATTAAACTGCAGGAATGTGTGTGTACCACTGTTGCAACTCCTCAGTAAGAAAAATCGTTATTTACTGTCCTAAAAATCCATACAGTCCATAAATCAATGTGCATAATAACATACCAACATCAGTATGTGACACCCCACAGTAGCATTTATGGAGGAATGATCAAGAATCCTCATAAACACACTCCTGAACCTTGTGGACAGCCTTCCCAGAAGAGTTGAAGCTGTTCTAGCTGCAAAGGGTGGACCAACTAGTCTTAATGTTGTCAGAATTTTTAGTTATGAAGTTATGAAAATATTTAGAGAACATTATCTAAACTTATTAAATTTATTTTTGGAACAATGTATTGGGATATTCTAACTGTTTAAAATGTTTTTTTATTATTATTTGGCTGTGGAATTTTTTCCATTAGAACATGGAACATTTTAACTATGTCAATCTGCCTATTTTAATCTTTAGTTTGCAAAAGTTATATTAATAACATTCATATAATGACTAACATTATAAATAGAGAAATATAAATAATAACATATTAAAAGAATCACCTTGTTACAATTTTATCTAGGTTACATAATGTTTACGTAACAATATATAAATGGTAAAATATTCAATATCAATGTGTTGTTTTATAATAATACAATTTTCTTTCTACTTGTACATAACTGCCTAATGTTCTGATTTATATTCAAATGTGGCTTATAGTTAATTCTGCTGTTCAACTAATATGATTTACTTAAATATAGTTTACCATAAGATAATTTACCGTAATTGTAAAAATCGGATAAAGCAGTACACCGGGGGCTTTCTGTGTGGAGTTTGCATGTTCTCCCCATGTCTGCGTGGGTTTCCTCCGGGTCTGCCGGTTTCCTCCCACAGTCCAAAAACATGCACTAGGTTTTTCGGAGATGTATAAAATTGTCCTGTAGTTTCATAAATTGCTGCCACTTACTGGTGGTTGTCGTCAGGAAGGGCATCCGGACGGAAAACTCCAAACATTAACGTCCTACCCCAGGAACTGGGAAAAACGGACGGTAAACGAATAGATAGACTGCTCAACATGGACATAAATTTAGTTTTGTTTGTTTTGTTTTAACATAAATAAAATGAATTATTAACTGCTTAGTGTTAATAATAGACTGATTTGTTACATTAAAAGCAAAAAGAGTCAATAATTCCATCTAAAAGTAAAATTAAAACAATTTACATTAGTAAAATCAGGCAGTAACTTATGCTCATGGGCCTTTTAAAATGCACTCATTTTCATTTGATTACCTTTATTGAGTAAATAAATTAGTCAGCATTTTGTGTTAATGCGGTTTCTCAGAAGGACTGGATCATGATTAATTTCCAGGTTTTGGCTGTAACATTAGCTGAGATGAGTTTGATCTGATACTCGATGGTTATTGATTCTCCTGTTCTAACCAGGGACTCAGTGAACCAGAGAATGTGATTTCGAACAGCCGATGGCTAAAGCACTTAAGCTGTTTTTAGGAAACGACCAGCTGTGTGAAATGTGTTTGCTAGAGGATAACAAAAAAAACAAACTAGCTAAGCTAAATCTGATAAACAATCTTAGCTCTAGAAGGTTTGAGGAAAAGCTACTTTGTTTGGCCTTTAGTGTTTTAATTATTGTTTTTTGAGCAATAATTAGGATCGTATCGATCGTAATTAATAAGCTTGTACTAATGAATGAATTGTACTAACCGTTCTGTACCATCCTTGTATACCAACCATACACACCAAATAATACAGGACTAATCTTTGGGTTTTTTTGTTCCCCATTCTCATAAACACTAAAACTAAACTTTCCTTTAATAACTTCGGTTTGTCTGTGTTTCTCCCAGAAACCAACCAAACTTTTCTGTCTTCCATTGATTTCTTTATTCCAGGAAAAAAGCTGTTCCACACCACACTTGGATTGTTAATATTTTGAAAGAAAATACCAAGGATGTGGTCAGTAACCACACAGTAGGTTTGATGGTGATTTTCAGTGTCTTCAAGTGCATTACTATACTTAAAGCCAAGGTTTGACAGATTTCTCCTAAGACTGGGGCTGCCAAATTATAATTACGCAATTCAAATCAAACACAATGTAATTCTTTCATTACTAAAGCCTCACGATGAATATCTGCTCATCTTATATAACTAAATATCTTCAAATGTTTTACACTGACGTTACTAAATATGAATTTCATTAAATGTCATAGCTGAACAGAACATCATTAACTGAACTGTGGTTTATAAAAAGTCAGTTGAAAAACAATTTCATGGCTATTATATAAATATATTTGCCAACTGAAGATTACTACTAAACATGAATATTTTGTTATTTCTTTACGTTATGACATCTGATTAATTTGCTTTTCTCTCATTTTAATGGCCGTGGTTTTTTTCTCTACATCCTCTAACAAATACAGGACTAAAGCTATTTTAAGCTTCGCTTGAAGCAAAGTCATTTCTGTAACCGTTATATCTGTCAATACTTGTATTCAAACTCATTTTCACTACATAATTGATTTACTGCAGGTTGTACGATTTGGGCATAGCACCAGCCCAGATGTGATCACTCCTTTTCTGGAATAACACCTCCAGCAGTGTTAAAATAAGAATAAGGAACTCCTGTACAATACACTTTGTGTGAAAATTGCATTTTTTTTTTTTTAAAGAGGAGCAAAAAAAAAAAAAGCCCCGATTTGATTTCATCAGGGAGTTAAGAGACTTTAATGTTGGCTGGTTTTTGGCTTGGTAATTCAGGAAGGAAGTGCATGTGATCCTTCTCTCTAGAGAGGGGTGGGGGAAATGCCACACTGGGAGCTAAGCACGAAGACACAGAATATCGCGTCCATCCGACTGGCACTGCGTTTTTACACTGATAGCTCAGTGATTTAAGTACAAAAATGTTTAGGATGCAGAATTTCACCTGTACCACATGCACAATTCCAGCTAGTATTTTTTGTTGGCACCAGATAATAATCATGGGTAGTAGCTGAGTCAGTTCTATCGTTTTGTCTTGCAGTATCTATCCAATACAGGATAGAAAATAACAAGTAATAGAATATAATTAAAATCAACGAGTAAAATGTGATGTTTTCATTACATTTTTGTTTATTATATGACCTGCGTATACAGCAGAGCCATTGTAGTGCTTACAAAATGTACTACATAAGTGACTATGATTTTGTGCAAATAGTATATTCATATAATTTACTTCTAAACTTTAAGAGACAGTCGTGGACTGGTGGTTAGAGAACTGGGCTTGGACAGGTCATGACTGAACTGCCATTGAGAAAGGCACCTAACTAACTAGGGCTGCCCATTGCAACATTCACGTGTGTTCACTACTGCTCCCAAGTGAGTGTTCACTAATGTGCGTCAATGTGCGTTTTACTATACGACAGTACAAAGTTTGACATGGGATGGAAGGTTAACTAATAATACATATTGTTAAGATTTACTTCAAGATCTCTCTGGTTCTGCTGTTATTTCAACCGTTTGGAGTGTATTGATCATGGAAAGAAAGGTGTGTTTGCACTTAAAACCTAGTTTGCTGTAAATTTAGAAGTAGTATGTTGCAATAAATCAATATTAAAATATAAGATAGCCGGTGCAATGCTATTTTAAGTATTCAAACAAAGCAATTTATTTTTAGCTCATGTCGTTTTACTGATTTATCATTTTAATCACTAGCCTTCTTAGACCTTTGTCTATTCTAGAGGTGACCCACTAAGCATACTAATTCTTTACTATGTACTACATTTATAAATAACTTCAATAAACTGGTAAAATCATGAGCATCCAATCACCAAACATGTCGGTAGGTAAATCAAGTTCAGTTCTTTTGCCAACTTGTCTTTATTGGAGTGAATGTAGCAGGGAGGTGGGCCGGTCATTGATCACATTCAATATAGATTTCAAAAGAAATCTGCCCCCCCCCCAGGCAATACATCTGACACCCTCACAAAGGGTCCAAGTGTGCAAAGAGGCCAATGGCACAAAGAAAAAAATGAGCTTTTATCTCTCTAGGAAAACAAAAGCCCAGGACATGAAACCAGATTATTACAACTGTGTCTCTCTCATGTTTCACCTTCACACAGTCCTGCGACAGATCTTACACACATTTGGCACTTGTTTGGTACCCATGTTTGGTATATAGTTTGGTAAACTATGTTTGGTAGAATGTATATACATCAGCCAGAAGCTCTTTGTGGGGGGGTTATGATTATGAGAAGAGCTTTCCCACATCTTTTCAATAGCAAAACACGACAAGACATGTACAATGATCTTTGTATATCAACAGACTAGTGATACAAATCTGAAAATACACCGACCGGATAGAGGTCATTGTACAGACATGTAGCAGAGAAAAATCTTTAGAAGACATTACAACAGAGTTATATGTGGAACACTCAACGTTTATCCAATCCTAATGCGCACAGAAAACTCCTCATTTAACCCATCACACAGATATTATATGTTTGAGAATATGGGATCTCACAGAGTTCATTGTTTAAAAAGTAGAACTAGAAACACGATGGCTAGTCCATACGTTTTGTAGAACAAATAAATAAAAATAAGAAATGTCATTTAATAAGTCTTTTAAGTGATTGTGTCAGTAATACTTTGCCAGTGATATGCCTGCTATAACCCGAAGGTTTGTCTTGAATACCAGCTTTGCTTACTTCCAATGATGTACTCATCTAAATATTTGACTTCACACTATGATTTTTGTAGAATTGTTAGCAAAATAGTTAGAATTGTTTACACTTTTGGACAACACAATGCTTTGTGCATGTATACACAAGTATCCATAAATAGACCCTGTCTACATAATTGTCAATCCATCATAACTACCTGTTCTTCTGCTTCCATAATTTATACCTCATATGCTTGTGTACAGTAGAATTAAGTGTGCCCCCTCCCCAAGCCCATATTCCATTGCACTCTCTCCAGGGGCCAGACAGGGTTAAAGGTCCTGCTCAGAAGTAGCAACAATGGCAGTTGAAGCTCGACCCAATAAGCTACTGCTGTTTATGTTTGTTAGATTGAACGGCCCCAGAACCAGTGTGCAAAAAATTATTATTATAATACAACTCAATTAAGCACCGATTTAGACCTATCCACAGCCATGACAACATAAACACATGTTGTCATACACACATACAGAGAAAGCAAAGCATTAAGTATAGCTGTATGTGTGTTGGTCACGAATGTAACCAAAGTGTAAAACATGACATTCAATTCTTACTATCAAACATGGTCATGGACATCACCAACTCACTTAAATGGACCATCTGGAGCCCCCCGGAACAAACCCACACAGACCCACGGAGAGTATGCAAGCTCCATACTGAAAAGAACCGGACAGTGCTTTTGCTACATACCCCAGTTAGTTTGGAATCAAAGTGCAGTGACTGTTATTATACAGCGCCTCTGGAGGTGAGAGAATTTAAATGGCTTGTCAACTAATAGTGGAAACTATTATAGTTTTGGGACTAATTTACAGAAACATTTAAAAGGAACTGGCAGATAAAACGTTATGAGTGTTCACGATCCACTGAAGGAATTATGTTCCTACAATACCAAGCAAATTAATACTGAACTGGTACTGAAATACTATGAGAGAATAAAGTCAATTTGAATATCGTAATATAATATGCATTATGGTAAGAGTAGCTCATGCCATAGTATTTAAAGATTTTAAGACAGTTTGCTTGTGTTTACTGTGTAGTGTTAGGTATGCCAAGGTTTATTCATTTGAAGTATTTTGTCTCTCTTGCATACAAAACATTTGGCAAGTAAAACCTAAAAAGCAATTTGCAGCTACACCAAGTTACACACTAGCATCATTTTGCCAGTAAAAATTAATAATCAAGTAAGCATCAGACCATGATTCAAGATGAAAACATTTGCCATGTAGGTGGATGTTGTGTTGTGAAGTTTCAGTAAATTAAAAACGATATCAATGAAAAATTATAATAATGTTGAGCAGATATAATTCTATAAATCTTGGCCCTATATCACATTCTTTGAAAAAAAGGTTATTAATATCCTTGGGTCATTTTAAACATAAGAAGCAGTTCCAGATTATCAAAGCCTTTGTTTCCCTAGCATGGCCTTCTTCTGTCATAGAGTAACCAGGATATCCTGTCAAATGACTCCACCTAGACTTCACATCTCACTGCAAAACAGCATTTTACACTTCAAACACCCATTCTCATCTCATCTCATGGAGTTAGAGAAAACCAGAGCCCGCCACTAAAGCCTGAAAGTACCGGTCACGTCTGAAGTATTCCAGTGGTTGATTGGCTCACACACATTAGCACAGTTTAATACTATAGGATGTGCGGTACAGCAGTATGTAAAATCTATTTAAGTACATGAACAACTACATTTTATTTAAAAAAAAACACACAAATGAATGCTTTAAAACTAGGCAAAATACATGCATTCTTTATCCATTATATATAATCCATTATTATTGCAATTGGTCTGAAATGGCAAGAAATCCATCCATCACTAGTTTTAACAAAAATCATTTAGAGTACATCAGACTGTGCTAATCTGCTCGAGGCACCACCTTAAAGCTCTGTACACAGTAAACCCTCTAGCTAGAAAAAAAAAAAAACACCTCACCCGGAAATCTCCACACCGAGCTGCTTAATTCTTCTATAAGCGGATTAATGTCTGGCTGTGCAGGATGCTTCTGTTGGGATGTACATCCACAATGCAGAACAGCCACCTACAGTCAAACTTTAAGTCTTATCAGTTAACTTTTCTGCCCTTACCAGTCTTGCTTTAGCCACATTGAAGTCAAGAGAAGGAAAGTTTAACAGAAGGAGGAAGTGGGTGTTTTTCAGAAGTAGAGGAAACGACATGGTAGCACCCTTATGAAAAAGCGGCAACATTTAAATATGAATCTGTGGAAGCAGTTTAGAGGAACTGATTATCCACACATCAGATAATTAACTGAACAATAAAAGATTCGGCTGTCAGAGTATAGTGAAAATGGATTTTAAAGATGTAAAGAAGATTCGATATCTTTAGGGTTTAGATCGAAGATATAATCTTAAAGCATAAGCATCTTAAAGCATCTTAAAATATTAATCTTAAATGATATTTACTTGTTCCAAAATATGTGTGTGGTTAAAGTAAATAGTCATTTTACACCATGAAACACTTCTGAAACAAACAACAACAACAAAAGAAATCAAGTCATTGTTGGTATTTTTGTTCCTGGGTTTAAACAGACAATTCTTCAGTTATATGACTTGTTACATCACTGATGTTTTTATATGAAGTGTAATTCCTCCTGCATATCTTTTATCAGTCATGAGACTAAACCTGAACATTTTTAGCCTATGTTATCCAAAGCCTGGCAGCAATGCAACATCTTATAAAGACAAGCTGTCATTCATTTTAAATTAGAGCTGCAGACTTCTGGCAACAGAACAAAAGAGTGGATGTTAGCAACTTTATAATAGGACTAATTAGAGTCAGCGACAATAAAAAACTTAAGCAAAGTTTAACTTTATGTAAATTAGGAGCAAAGCCATGTGGAGAGTACTAATAGGAATAGTGCACTGAAGAGCGGTACACAAATTAGCACATAGAGTTATATAAAAACTGCTATAATGATTAATTATAACAAAGTAAGAGTCGAAACTATTTTTTGCTTAAAACTTGTTTGTTTTCACACTTTACACCAGATCAAGCTTTATTAAATATATTAAAGCTGACAGTACATCAACATTGCCACCAGTCGCCCAATGGCAATCGTAGGTTGACCAAACTGTGTGTAATATGTCCAATGTCACTGGTGTCAGTGTAAATAAAAACGAACCTTACCATCCGACTCAATCATATAATAATTATCCAAATACAGATGTTGACAGAGACTTAATATGCCTTAATAAGATCCTCTCCCAGTGCATGCAGTACTACAATACTGTCTGCAATCCCCTCCACTTAGTGTGAATGCAGCACAAAGCAGGAGTAACAGTGTCATAGACCAGAATGGCTTTGTAGGTGAGAATTTATGGTTACACTCTGGTTTGTTTCGAAGCATGCATGTCCATAACCAGAGCACTCAATTGAAGTCTCAAAATATCACAAGCTACTGTCACAGTGAGCTAATTATCACGAGGTCAAAAAAACCACCATGAACAAGAGATACTAATTACAGCATGCTAGCAGCTTATTTCTCCATATCCTGTGCTTCTTTTACACAGTGAATGCTTGCCTTATTACCGAGGCAATCAGAGAAACTGCTTTCTAGTGTTAAAAAGTGGGGAGGAGGAAAGAGGTGTTGAGAGCAGGAGCTTTCATCAGCCATGTGTGCATTATAAAAAGGGGGAGATGATTGGCTCAGTTTGTTTGTATTACTTGATAGCGGGGGTACGCTCATCCTCAGAGGAACAGATCCAATTGTATAAATGAAGGAACGGTTATTTTACTTGGGAATGACTAGCTAGTTGACTAGCTAGCTGTTTTTTTTAACCGGGGTTTGCTCCAGGTGCTCTTATTTCCTCTTTTTTGATCAAACAAAATATACCAATATTTAGACTGAAAAAGGAAAGGTCCCACAAAGAGATAACCCAAACCCAGCCCACGTTTCTTGCCGTAAGCAAACATTAAAATATTATAAAATTTATACAACAATATGCATCATCACATAGTTAATTAATTAAATATAACACTAAAACGCTCAGTGCAGTGCAGCAAGAAATCTACGGCTGCACTGAGATATGACGACAAACTTTTTTGGAATTTTTCTTTTTAATGCCTTCATAAAAACCAACAGTATGGTGCGATACGGACCATTACTTCAGCAAGTCAGCGAATCTAAAAAAAATGTTGAGACAACATAATGCCATAATTAAATCATCCTAAAAAGACTAAATACCCACAAAACATTTCACAAGCCTTTAAAAATATGTTTAACTCCATGGTTAAATCTAAGCTAATAATAAACTGTTAAAGCACCTGCGGTATTCAGAGTACAATACTGTACTGCAGTCACAAAATCCTCTAAACTAGTGCTTTTAAAACCCTGAGCTTATGTAACGATGCTGCAGTGTACTGCTGTGACTGGCCTTGCTTTATCAGCTACAGCAAATAAACTAGTTGCAATTAAATTCCTTGGTGTTCTCAAAAGCACAGCGTGTAACATTATTCTAGGCAAGCGAGCGATTTCATTGTTAAATCTTAATGACAATTTAAGACGCCGACACTATCCAAAGTTTTAAAAAGTAGCACCCGAGAACATCCCGGCACATTTTCATTACGCACCTGAACACTGACATTAACTGAGATTTTAAACTTGACTGGAGATTAATAACAAGGTGAACGAATTCTAAAATGTTCATCACACAAATACACAACATAATACAGCTACAATGGCAAAAATGGCAACGTTTGTCACACATGCATCTAACCTAACATGCGATCATTAATTAACAAAAACAACTGTACTGTTGGTATAGTTTGAACACTACAAATTAACTGATAAAGTCAGGTGGTACATGAGTGCACTGCATATAAAAGTCCCAAACTGCAAAGTTATTCTAATATACTGTCAGCTGTAATAAAATGCAATACATGTTAGTTTCAAAAAATGTTCACTCTGTGAAATTCAAATTCGAGGAGAGAACTTCGAGGAGATTCATATCTTTAATACATATTCAAAGACAAGATATTTAACATTGTACCTCATTGACAACATTTCCAAATATATTCACAAATGTATTTGTTTATGAAACACATGAAAGAAATATGGCATGAGACTGGATGCTATTGCAGCTTTTTTATTGATGTGTATCAGTCTATCGTAGCGCAGACACAATCTCACAAACACATGCACCTATATGTCAATTCTGTGCCCCCCCCACCAATTAAGATGACTATGCATTCAGAAGGACTCCACACAGAAAGTAGTCAGATTAGCCCACCTGTGAATCAATCTGGCAATAATGACCCTTTAAACATGACATACGATTCATCTGTATTAACTCCAGACTAATAAGAAAATGCTGATGTGTGAGAACTGCAAATACTCTTCATCTATTGTGTATCATGTATGTTTTAACCAAACTGTGCATCACCAAAAAGACCAAAACATGCGCACATACCATTTTGAATAGCTAGACAGCTGTGCCATTTTTTTAATTTATACCACTCTTACATTTGATTCTCACTACCTCCTTCTATTTAAAAATGAGAACAGAAAATTCGAGAGAGGCATGATCATAAATCATAATTGTGGTGAATCACATCAGCAATGTCTGTAAAGTGTGAAAAACTGTATTCTAAAGGTTTTTTAATCTGATGCGGCGGCAGATTTAAACGTGTGATTTTGCCTAGAAAGATGACAAATTCAAATCTATACGATCAAAACACTTTATAGTTCTTGTATTATTATCTGAAGGCAAATGTTTCCAATTTCTTGGAAACACTGAAGTTGTGTCACGAATTGTAATTGTGTGCCACCATGATTAAATAGGAATGAGCGGTAGTAAAACTAGTTGAATGAATGAATGGGAGTCATAAACACAACTCATAATTCTAAAACTAAAAACTAATGTAATGGGTTTTATTTATTTAACAACATATTTTATATTCTTTGGTTACAATTGTGACAGGACAAGTTGTTACTTGTTATACAAGATTCCTTAGTTCATGACTATTTTTACCTTCAATAAACTTAAATATCTTTGGTCTGTGGGAGAAAACCAGAGCACCCAGAGTAAACCCTTTCAAACACACTCCCAGACCACCCAAACTGGGAATCGAACCTTCTTGCTTATGAGAAACTGTGCTGTCCAAAATGATGTCAAGGCTATAAGTATTGGATTAGAATATGAGAAAGCATCAATTTACAGGAAATGGTAACAAAAAAATTAACAATTTTTAATTGCACAAGTTATTTTTGGTCAATAAGGTTCTAACTTCCAAAAAGAAAAAGGATTTCTTTCACTTTCTGCTTATTTTACTCAAGAGCCATCTGCTTCAGTGCTACATTCCAAGAATCAATGCACAGATGTATCAATAAATATCATTTATTTAGGCCTTTTCAAATGTTTAAAGGTGTGAGTAGATCTGAATATAAAGATTTGGAACAATATCTCCCACAGCAAATGCATTAAAATCTAAATGTAATATATTCTGACAGGATAACCCTGTTACAAAGTACATAAAAGCTAATCATTTTCCACAATTCACTTCACTCTCCTAGTATATTAGGATGTGAAACGTAACAGTTAAATGCATTAAGTGGATTGCCAGACTAAACATACTTTTGCTCTGATTAAATGGGAGATGCTTAGAGCTCTTGAAAATCAATCTCTGTCAGATTGCAGACCATGTAATTATGTTTATCTATAAAGAGAAGTGTTGGGAGAAAAGATCTCTACTGACATAATGAACCAGTAATTGACATGGCTAGGAACCACGTCCCAGACATTTATGAGCAGATTAAGGTCAGGACGGTGAGCTTGGAAGATAACAATCTAGCCTGTGTAGTTTGAAATTCAAATCATTAATCATTTAATCTTAAAACATTGTTAAGTACCAAAGTCATGTGCAGTTCAAATGATTCTTCTCTCTTTGCTCTTGCCAGGAAGCTATTTAACTTACACTTACACGGAGGAATATTTACTTTTGTTTGGTTATGCAAATTATGTATTTTTCTAAAAGTATTAGGGAAAAAATGAAACAGGGATAAATACACATGGCTCTGCCCAAACAAACAAGCTCTGCCCAAATGTTTATTCTTAATCTTAGAAGTATTTTAAGAATTTCTGTGTGCCAGTGCAAAAGAGAAAGTATGTGAGGGTGATAAAGAGGGTGAAATGCTTAATGAGACTTCAAGGCCTAATAACATTATTCCCTAGACAGAGATGTGAAGCATGTGTGTCAGACACAATCAGAAAGACCATGCAATGTGACTTCATTGTCACAGTCATTCTTAATACTGGGTGGCTAGTGTAATCAGCCTCTAAATGCTCACGGGCAATAAATGTGTATTGCTGCGGAATCATAATAAAAAAGAAAACTGCAAGATACTTTATCTTTTCAGACTTATTAATACAGTGATTTAACTAGAATTGCTTCTTGTGATAAAGCAAACCATACAGATAGGTAAGAATGCATTATTGGTAAAGAAGTCCTAAACCTAGATTAAAATTGTGTCATGTCACCGTTAGATATACAGTGGAACCCCGGTTAACGACCACAATCCATTCCGAAAGGTCGGTCGGTATCCGAAATGTTCACTATCCGAAACACATTTCTCCATAAGAAATAA